>QMIH01001355.1:22862-60364 GCA_003987875.1 Clarias batrachus | reverse complement strand
GTCTGTGTGTGTGTCTGTGTGTGTGTCTGTGTGTGTCTGTGTCTGTGTGTGTCTGTGTGTGTGTGTGTGTCTGTGCGTGTGTGTGTGTTACATGGCACTGATCCACTGTCTGCATGTGTGTCAGGGTGTGATCTCTCTGGAGCCGCTGGGAAAGAAAGGATACAGTGTACCTAAAGCAGGGACCATTCAAGTGGTGAGTCACACACTGTCCCCTCTACCTGTCTGTATGTCTGTCTGTCTGTCTGTCTCACTGCCTTTCTCTGACTTTTTCTGTCCTTGTCCATCTCTCTCGCTCGCTCTCTTTCTCTCTCTGTCTCATTGTCAGTTTTTCCCAATGTCTTTCGTCAGTGTTCCTAGTAGTTGAGTGATCATGTTTTTGTGTGTGTGTGTGTGTGTGTGTGTGTGTGTGTGTGTGTGTGTGTGTGTGTGTGTGTGTGTGTTGGTCAGACCTTATTCAACCCCAATAAGACTGTGGTGAAGATGTTCCTGGTGACCTACAACTTCGGGGACATGCCTGTCAATCACATGACCTTCCTGCGGCATCGCATCTTCCTGGTGCCTGTGGAGGAAGGGGCGGAGTCAGGGGCGGGGTCCGACAGCACCGCCCCCGACAGGAAGAAGATTCTATGCTACCTGATACACCTTAGGTTTGTTCTCTCATTGCTGGTCTTCATATTCTGATGACTTTAACCTCAACCTGAAGACAAACCACACTCGTCCTCATCACTCTCTGTGTCTCTCTCTCTCTCTCTCTCTCTCTGTCTCTCTCTCTCTCTCTGTCTCCCTCTCTCACTCTCTCTGTGTCTATGTCTCTCTCAGATTCCAGAGCTCCAAGTCTGGAAAGATCTACTTGCACAACGATATCCGGCTGCTATTCTCCCGCAAATCCATCGAGGTGGACACGGGGATCCCTTACGAACTCAAGTCCTTCACCGAGGTGCCAAGAAACCCCAAATACTCCCCACGTGTGTGACTCGCCCCCCCCCCAACACACACTGCAGGACTGATTAAAAAAAACTGAAAGAAAATATTGCCTTCTGATTTTAGAACAGCGTATCTTGAACATGCGCGCGCGCACACACACTCACACTTGCACTCACACACTATACACACCAGACTGACGGCCTCTCCGCTGACGTAGCCTTGTGACTGAACGGAGGACAGGATATGTGTTTGCCTTGCTTAAACCCCGCCCACTCGAGACTGGGGGCTAACGCGTTGTCCCGGCCGACCGACCGGAGGACGCAGCCCTGCGCGGAGACCGTAGTGGATTTGGGGCGTGGCCTATAGACTGATCTGTTGTTACCCGTAACGCCGCTCAGTTACCAGCGGGAGGAGCTTCAGAGAAGGAAGTCGATGGAGAAACAGGAAGTCATGCGGAGGGGAAACGGACTCGGGATCTTTACACCGGAGAGGAGTTTGACTAACTGTGTTAGCATTAGCGAACTGTATCGGGAGCGCGGGACGCCACAACGCTGGACTCGAGCAGGAATGCTTCAATACTGCAACAAAAAAACACAACACATCATAACAAAGGCCTTTAAATCGAAGCAAGGGCACTGTGATTACAGAATCACGCAAATGTCACGTACGTTCTGTCATGTAGCTAGCTGAGTTCGACACAACCTGTTCACTAAAGCCTCAGCGCACAATCGACAGGCCGGTGTTCATACTGTGACCGCTGTACGTTTGATTAGCGATCATGCCTCTGGAAATTTATCACCATAGCTGTTTGTTTGTTTTTTTTGAGGATTTTAACAAAGTACAAGGCATCTGTTTGAATTCTGCATGGAGATGAGCTGAATGATTTTGGCTAAATACGTTTAGAACACAAGTAAGACTGTGGCGAAGAACAGAAAACAGTACCACAACTGACAATAACAGGTAATTTAGCCGGCTAGCGCACTGTCAGGTGGTTCAAACACTTGTTCTGAGGCGGCTGGTTAATAACTGATTGTTTTTCTGAGGTAAATATCTCTGAACGTATTCATTTTGACATTAAGTTATTTTGTTTCAGCTGCTGCTGCCACCTTCAGGCTGGATTTAGTACTGCAAACTGAAGGGCTTTGAGTAGTAAAATTCCACTGCGCCAAACCGCAAGCTAAGAATTTTATTTGGCTTTGATTTGTCGTGATTGTGGCTTAGAGAGCAGAATCTGGCGTTTAGTCTCGGTAGCTTTATTAAATTTGGCTTGTAGTAATGTGAGTAAATCCCCGATCATCACGTCGTTATCGTCTTACAGCTACCACAGCTAGAAGATAATCTTTGCAGATTTAGAGCCGCACATTTCACTGTTCTATAAAATCAGATTTTTGCATGTCCTCTGATCATGCTTCTCCTCACACGCCGGAGTGACGACACAAACGCACGCACGCACGCTGTCCGGGAATTAGCAAACCTTCCGCTGTTTTTCTACAAGACCATTTCATTTTATTTGAACTCTAATTCCATCCATGCAAGAGTCCAGGCTGTTGTAGCGTCTGCGCCCCCTGCAGGAACCAAGCAGTAGTGTTTCATTTAACTTTCTAACAGAGAGAGAGAGGGGGGGGGGAGGGGGGAATCGGAGAGTGTAATCTGCTGCACACTTACAGGGCTGTGTGTTATTTTTCTTCTGGGGGAGTTGAGTGTGGATGGGGAGGAAGGGAGGAGGGAGGGAGGTTGTAGGGTATTTAAAAATCAGATGATGTATAATGTATATTTTAAAGATGAAAATAAAGTTTGTGGCTCGTGGGTGAAACCTGGCTCTGTGGTGTCGGTGTCTGTCTGTCAGCATGAGGTAAATAGCGAGTAAAAAAAATACACACACACACATGTATCACTTAAAGATGTATATTGTTTTAAATCTTTAAATTAAACCTCATGTCTTTCTTTCTTCATTGTATTTCATTAAGTACACTAAACCCTCAGTAGGTAGGTGTCTCCGGAGGACAATTAAACCGAATCCGTCCTTCACACACCACGGTCGTCCATTCATTTATACTGTTAGTCACTGCATTCTTTCTGATAATTCATGCTTTTCCTGTCTATCTGTTGATCACTAACCCTGACACCTTCTCCTCTCATTTCCTCAAAACTCGAAGAGTCTTTTGTGTCACTTGATGCGTCCCAAATGATCAAACTGCACAATTTAGACCTTTTGATATTTTTTTTGTGAATTTTTTTTTTTTTTGCTTTTTTATTAATATAAATGGCAATTACAATGTTGAAACAGTGTAATATAAAGGATTAGATCAATTATCTATGAAACAGGTCAAAAAATAAACAGAAGATACAGTATTTAAAAAATAATTCTAAACAAAATAAACCAATGTAGGGGATAATCTGTGTTTGACTGATTATATCTAAATGTTTAATTCTGTAACAGAGGATTTGTGGTTTTCTGTTAGAGGTTCAAGAGGTTTTCCATTCTGTGCTTTTTATTTATACTTGCACAGGAAGTGACGCACTGATTACGAAAATAAATGTAAAACATGAATAATATTTGTAGAACCTCAAAGTGGATACGAGTATTGTAAGAAAAAGAAAGAAGAAGAAGGAAAGGGGAAAGTAGGAAAGAAACGTAGTAAAAACAGCCAGTCCGTTAGCGGAAGTGACGTAGTCGAGTCAAAGAGATTCCGAAATAAAACTGTTCGATTCCACGGAGTCGACTCCCTGTCACGGGTCAACGTGTTATTCAGCGAATGAACCGATTCCAAAGAGTCGATTCCGTTAAACACTTGTCCTAAAACATTCTTTTTTATTAATAAAAAGAGAGAAATCTTAATGCAGTCTTAAATATAATAAATACGTTCAATTAAGTTTTATTTGTATAGCACTTTTAACAATTGACATTGTCGCAAAGCAGCTTTACACAATCAAGAGAATTATTAAAGTTTGTATGAAATGTGAATGTGTATGAAAATGATCAGATGGTCTCTGATGAACGAGCCGAGGGCGATGGTGCTGAGGGAAAAACTCCCTGAGATGGTAACAGGAAGAAACCTTCTTGAGAGGAACCAGACTCAACAGGGAACCCATCCTCATCTGGGTGATAACGGAGAGCAGGGATTGATCTGCACTCATACTGTGTGTTAGGAGGCTGCAAGTTCAGTAGAACAGGAGACGTGTTTAAGTTCACATGGAGTCCAGTTGGTTATTGGAGACTCAGGTAGACTGTAGGAAACTCCAGTCCTCAACTATCGAGAGACTGCAGTCACGTGTCCTTAGAGAACAACTGTCTGCACCAACCGTCCCCAGTCAAACACATGGGGCCTTTATGTGACCAGATCTCCAATCAGAAGCGGGACACCAGGACAAATTAGACAGGTCCAGAGGTTGGAGGGGGTCTGGATCACTGGCAACTCAGGAGAGACATGGAGAGAGAGAGAGAGAGAGAGAGGAGAGGAGAGGAGAGGAGAAGGAGAAGGAGAGATGGCAGGTAGGTAAGTAAATAATTAAGTATTATTGTGATATTTGTGATATAATAATATATTAAATTAATTCCTTCCACAGTAATGTTGAATCCGGCCCTCTGATTGCACAGAAGGAGTCTCCAGTATCAGATAGAGCTGTACACCAGGTAATTATTTAATAAACTAATATTAAAAATACAATAATATTGTTAAAAATAAATTAATTCTGACTTATAATAGAATAATATTTCCTCACACATTTCATCATCATTTCAATGTTTTTATTTAAATAAATCAAAAAACCTTGAACGGCGCAGAGTCGAATCCCGGTTCAAGAGATTCGACTCCCAGCGCTAGAAAGGAGATGACGTCAGCGAGCCGCTGGCCCGGTTGAGTCGCGCGCGAAGCGGGAACGCAGTGGGAGGGGGCGAGCTCGTTCACCAAACCGGAAGGAAGAAAGTGTGTGTGTGTGAGAGAAAAGAAAAAGCGCCGAAAATCAAGCAAAAGCCCCTCCAGGAACAATCCCGAGCCATCCGCACGAACCATGGCCGATCCCAAGGTGAGACACGCGCCCTCCCGCCGGGACACCCCGCGCGCGCTCGCTGCGCCGCGACATTTCCGCTGCATTACTCCGGGTTTTATTAATAAAGTACACAGTAGTGTGGAGTCGGGGCGCTCACCGGATCGTGCGGGAATTTAAAAAAAGCCGGCTCTCTGTGTGAGTGTGTGTGTATAATAACTCTGTGTATGTACATTTCAGTGTATATATGTGTGTGTGTATGTGTTCGTAGCGTGTGTGGTGAGTGAACCCCGCGCGTGTCCTCACCCCTGTGTTTAGTCCGGTGTTTATTAAACGAACTGAAGTGATTTAGTTCCACAGTGGCGTATTAAACCCGCGCCGAGTGCTAATTAGCGTTAGCCTCAGTCACCCGCACACACCGTGTGCTCAGGGGATTAGCTGCAGGAACAGGGGAACGCTAGGTGTTATAACGGTATAGATAGACGAATAAAAGTCTCCTTTTGGTCAGTTGCCTGTTTATCATGGCTTGTGGAATTGTAGTGCGTGCGTGTGGGTGCGCGCGCGCTAAGCTAGCATGAGTGTACCGTTAACGCTAGTTCCTGGTGGCTCGCGCGCTCCATCTCTCTCTGCGTGCTAGCCGGTCACACGCACGCATGTTTTTTTTTTAAAGAGTTAATTACTGTTTTAATACTTAAGATTTATTTCTCAGATAAAAAAAAAACTTTGCTAGGCGAATATATCACCAGCTAGTCAGCTAACATGCTAGCTAGCTAAGCACAGTATATAATTTTTTTTAATTTTTATTTTTACACAACTTGAAGTTAAGTCTGTGCTTAAATAAGGTGTGCGTTTGAGAGCGAAGTGGTTTAATGAAGTGTTTGGTGAGTAATAAAGGCCCCGTGGCGGTGATGGATTAGATTAGTTTAGATGATTAGCATGCTAGGCCGAGTGCTGCGCGAGACCACAGCGGCGCGCGCCCACCCACATGGATGAGCTCGTGCTGCACTGCTCGCCCTGACTGACGGAGTTTAATTCTGGTGTTTTATTGCTGATTCAAGCAAATGTGTGACACGCTGAGGCGATAAATATTTCAGGTTGTGTAAAAATTCAAATGAAAAAAAAAAAAGTACCTCAGAGTGTGCGACTGAGGTCAGAGCTGGGCGATGTGACGATAATCTCAATAGATTTGAGATGATTTGAGGGAGTGAGACTTGAGTTTCTGTAGACAACAAACTGTAGACAATGTTGACTGGATAAAGTCACTTCAGATTATTCTAATATAAAATGTATCTAATCATTAACTGTTCATTTGGGTCTTTTCATCAATATAATATAAATGTGTTGAAGGTTGATTCTCTGTTTATTAGGTGTAAACAAAATAAATATTGTTTTTATGTGACAGGTCTGTTAACAATCTCATGAGTTTTGGTCATCTCCCGATTACATTATGTCTGAATAAATGTAATTAGTGTTTAGTCATCCATAGCAAACACTGAATTCCAATATTTATGACTCACTGAAATTTTACAGGAAACTCCGCTTTCATTATTATACTTAGTCCAGAAAACTCGGCTCTGTGTTTTGTCAGTTTAAAATCCTGAGTTTTTGGTGAATTCCTCATTAACACACTGCTTAGGATGTGATGACCCAGGTAACAGTTCATCACGCGGCAAATCAAGGGCTTTAAGAAATGGGTGAAGGTTAATATAAATCCGCGGTCAGGTCCGTGTAGACCTGCAGGGGTGTCGCGCTGTGTAAAGTGACCGTAGGGAGTGTCACAGGTCAGCGTTTGGACAAAAGACGAGCACGCCACAGGGCGAGTCTATAAATCTTTTTATGCTCTTGTTGTGCGTGTGCGCTCATTACACATTAAAACCCATAGTGTGCGTCTTCACGTCTCTCCTGCAGGACACACAAGAGGAGCACGAGACCTCCACGGATAACACAGAGGACTCAAACCATGACCCGCACTTCGAACCCATCGTGTCATTGCCCGAGCGCGAGGTCAAAACTCTGGAGGAGGACGAGGAGGAGCTGTTCAAAATGTGAGAACCACAGGGGGTTTTTGGGTAAAAAAATGTTTTTAAAGGGTCAGGATGATTGTACGGGCGATGTCCTGTTCTTCAAATGTCCTGTGTGGGGTGATTCGGGACACGTTCACCTCACACTGAAGATTTAGTCATTTAATTAAAGCTCAGTCAGGGCCGGACAACATGACGTGTTAAAAGCTGTCCTTAATGTCCTATTAATCATATCGTTATCTCATGAACACACTTGCGGGTCTACTGTGAGCGATGCAATATGTTTATGGGAAAATCTCCAGCCTGAGCAAAACCTGAGCAGTGTCTCCGTCCACACGGGCTTGTTTATGAATAATACAAAGAGGAATTGATCTTTAAGTACATTAAACAATTAACTACTAAAATATTTTCCGTTATGAATTGGGATTCCTTTGGGTGGCGATTAAGATTTTATTATAACTGATTGTATAACTGCCGCAAGTCATTTTTTCAAAAGTTATTTTTACATTTGTAATAGAGATGAACTTGCCGATTGACCGGTCCATCTCTATTATAAAGCAGTTTTCAGGTCATGACTGGTGATCGTATGATCAGCTTCAGATATAAATGAATCTGAACAGACAGCAGAAGCTTCCGAGTGGCGCAACAGAGACGCATTTTTATGGCGTTACATTTTCAAAAATGGAGCGCATTTATATTTGAGAATTGGATTCGTCTAAATTAGAAAAAAAAAAAAACATGATGTAGCGATGCGTGCTGCTCAGTGATGATGTAGCTTTGTGTTTAATCAGTGTATCAGGAGGAGGCTGGTGATTCCCGTCCTTAATCAGGAGTGTGAGTGTCATTACTGTGAGGAGTAAACTGTGATCAGTGTCGTGTGAACTGTGAGTTCTCTAACTCCGTGTGTGTGTGTGTGTGTAGGAGGGCGAAGCTGTACCGCTTTGCGAGTGAGAACGACCCGCCGGAGTGGAAGGAGCGCGGTACGGGGGACGTCAAGCTGCTGCGCCACAAAGAGAAGGGCTCCATCCGCCTGCTGATGAGGAGAGACCGCACGCTCAAGATCTGTGCCAACCACCACAGTGAGTAGTGTGTGTGTGTGTGTGTGTGTGAGAGAGAGAGACACCGTTACTGAGGTGTCAGAGTGGCAAACTGTCACAGGGGCTTGTCCTGAGGGGGGCGGGGCTTATACAGCATTATGAAGTGTATGTCACTTTTAAAAATATATAGTGCTCTATAGGTTAAATGAATGAGACTCAGTAAAGTGTGTGTGTGTGTACGCGCGCAGTCATGCCACTGATGGAGCTGAAGCCGAACGCAGGCAGTGACAGGGCCTGGGTCTGGAACACACACGCTGACTTCGCAGACGAAGAACCAAAGCCAGAGATGCTGGCCATCCGATTCCTCAACGCAGAGAGTAAGTTCTCTCACACACACACACACACACACACACACACGCGCAAAACAACATCAGCCCACATAGACCTGTGAGAGAAAGGCACAACTCGTCTGTTTGTTCTCGTTACAGACGCACAGAAGTTCAAGGTGAAGTTCGAAGAATGCAAAGAGGAAGTTCGAAAATCACTTGAAGGTATCTCTCTCTCTCTCTCTCCTTTATACGCACATGCGCACACACACACACACACGCGTACATGAGCAGACTCACTCTGTTTGGAGTCGCCTCTTCCGGCTTTGAACTTTTTCAGTCTGCTACAGTGAGGTCACAGACTCGCTCGATGACTCCGCCCTCTCTAGGAGGAGTTACAGGGCGTCCTGTTACAAACACACACACACACACACGCGCGCGTTCCTCAGTTCGAACCGTTGTCATCTAAAGGGTATTGGTGGTGTTTTTAGGAAACGAATCACTGACGTGTGTGTGTGGGGTGACGTCACAGTTTTCACACTGAAGTTGATGATTTTCCTTCAGCACCATCTCCTCATCTTCATGAGTTCCTCATCTTTGTTTGTTCATGTCTGTCGTACTACTTTTGTCCTCTTATTAATTTAATGTCTCTCTCTCAGAAGGGACAAACAAAGACAACGTGGCGGAGAAACTGGAGGAGCTGTCAATCAAGGACGAGAAGACGAAGGACGAGAAGAAAGAGGAAGAGAAGGAGAAGAAGGAGGAGGAGAAGAAGGAGGGCGAGGAGAAATGAGCGCGTTTTTGTTTTTTTTCCTTCTTCCTCTCCATCCCCTCCTTCCTGGCTGCACTTCTTATCTTTTCTAAAACAGACTCTGAACACGACGTTCGGACACTTAGTCTCTTTATTTTGGGTTTTTTGTTTGTTTTTTTATTATTTGTCCATCAGAGACCTGGGTGTCATTCTTAAACCATTCCTCACACACACACACTTAAAACACACACACACCTACATACACACTCTCGCACTCGTCTGCTTGTGTATGGACCACCTGATCGCTCTTACGGCGGGGGCGGGGCTTGGCTCTGTTCCCACCGCAGCTCGTGTTTTTGTTTGTTCGTTTGTTTTCTGTACTCGAGGCAGAGCGAGCAGGAAGTGCGTTTGTTCGACGGAACGCCGGGGTTCTGAGGGAGAACCCGGACGGCGGGGCTTCCTGCCCGTGGAGGATCTGGAGTGATGAGTGAAGCACCCCGAGACCTGGCGCTGCTCTGTCTGATTATAAACAAATGGAGGAAATAAAGAAAGTTCACTCGAGCTTCTGTGTGTGTGTCTGTTGTGTTACGTCAGTGCGTGTGTACTGATCGTCAGTCGCTCAGTGTATCGTCACTTTGTAGATTGGATGATCAAACGAAATGGCTAATTAGGAAGGATGTCGTCAATCTGCTGCTCTTTGCACAAGTCCTGAATTGGGAGATTTCCAATCTATGGCTGTCATGGAAATACCTAAATGATAACATGCTAGTTTTATCTTAAAGACAAACTACGACCTAAAACGTGCTCGTGTTAGCATGGCTGAGTAAACTAATCGCGTAGAATAAGGATTGCTAGCAGGGTATTAAACATGTCCGCTAGGTTTTACTACTGACGTAGTTAAGTTCAAATTAAACATGAGTCACTTTCATTGGCTAAGCTTGCTTTCAATCTAGTGAACACAATAACACAAAGGTTTGTGTTGTATTTGTGACAAATTGCAGATGAGGTTTGCTAACTGCTCAGTCTGAGCATTTCTTTAGGTTTTTAACGAAGTGTTGGCTGTGAGAAGTTCAGGTACTGTTGTTTCCGAATCATATGTTAAAGAAATTACAGTTCATTCCACAGAAAAGGTTGAATTTGGATCATAAAATCTGAATGTATTTCTTCTTTCACACCTAGAACTTCTTTAATAGCAATAACTTACTGTTCAACTTTATGAATTTGAAAAAAGTTCATTTTTATGAAACATTTTTTAAAATAGATTTAATAAGTGATGTAACACCAATGACAACACAAATTAAATATTTTGAAAAAAATCAAAATTATTTACAAAATGGTTTCCATGTATAAGACTAAATCAAACAATTATTAGATGTAATCAGTTCTTATGTCCAACTATAAAATGAGTACAGTGGAACCTCGGATTACGAGCAGAATTCGTTCCAGAAGCAGGCTTGTATTCCAAAAACGCTCGTAAACCAAATAGACTTTTTCCATATGAAATAATGAACCCTCAAATTATTTGTTCTACAGCCCAAAACAATAAATACATAAAAATAATTAATACAACACGTAAAGTAAAAAGAAAAATTAACCTGCACTTAACATTACAAAAAAAAGTAAAAAATAAGTGTTTGTCCGTGCACGCAGGCGCCGTGTATTTGTATGTGTGTTGGTGTGCGTGTGTGTGGAATTAGCCCCTCGCCTCGTCTTAAACAGTAAAACTTCTCCCTCCCCCGACCTCGCTTTTTAAGTTTCACAACTAACACACAATGCAAACAATGTTTTAACAGGGGAAAAAAAATCTAATGATACTCGCGCAAGCGCATACTAACGGAATCACTGCTGTAAAGTAAAAAATTTAAAATAACAAATGAACCAGCACCTTACCTTTGAAAAGAATCGCGACAGAGCTGAGTTTTCTGTGTAAATAAAGCTTGTGTGTAAAGCGCCAGGGAGATCTGTGTGTGTGTGGGGCACAGAGTCAAATTACGCACGCTCAAACAAATTTCCCAGGAAATTTAGGGCACAAGGTGGGGTACACCCTGGACAGGGTGCCAATCCATCGCAGGGCAAGAACCGAACTACGGGCAAATTGGGACCACCAGTTAACCTAACCTGCATGTCTTTGGACTGTGGGAGGAAACTGGAGTAAAGCAACCGAGCACAGTGAGAACATGCAAACTGTGCACACTGAGGCGGGAATCAAACACAGACCCTAGTTGTGCAAAGCAGCCACCGTGCCACCTGCAAAATAAATTACATAAATCAAGGAAGCGAGACATCTGACACCTTTGGCATTTGACCTCTGATTGATGAATTTTAAAATAAATATCTATTTGTATAATAGTAACACCAATGACAGGTGGCTTAGTGGTGATATGCAGATTGGCACCTCTTCCAGGGTGTACCGTGCCTCGTGCCCTATGTCTCCTGGAATAGGCTCCAGAGCCCCCCGACCCTGTATACAGGATAAAACAGTATAGACGATGAATGAATGAGCTCTTATCCAGAGCGACTTACAAAAGTGCTTAAGGTTCCATCAGTCAAACACTATTGGGAAGGGATGCAATGGGATGCGATGGTGGTGGAAGGGATTAAACCAAGTACCGAAGAAATAGATATGTCTTAAGTCAATGGTTAAAGACACTTAGCTGTACGAACATCTTGAGGAAGTTTATTTCACCACCTAGGTGCGAGAAAAGAGTCTGGATGAATGTCTTCCTTGATCCCTGGTGGAGCGTTGTGCAGTGCGTGGTGTGATTAGAGCTGAGAGTAAGTGGGTGCTGGGCCATTTTTAGCTTTGTAGCCAAGCATCAGCGTTTTAAATTTGATGTGAGCAGCCAGTGTAGGGAGTGGAGAAGTTGGGAAGCTTGAAAAGGAGACAGGCAGCTGCATTTTGAATCAGCTGCAAAGGAGGAATGGTGGACAGAGGCAGACCTGAGTTGCAGTAGTCCAGGCTTAAAATAACAAGAGACTAAACAAGCACCTGAGTAGCCTGTGAAAAAAGAAATGGACGATTCTTCTGGTGTTGTAAAGAAGAAATTGACAGGAGCGAGTAAGGTTAGCGATGTATGGGGAAAATGACAGATGTTTGTCCATATTTACCCCAAGATTGCAGGCAGTGGCTGAAGGAGCGATCTGATTCTTGTCCGGGGAGAAGGTCTTGACTGGGGGATGAGTCGCAAGAGATGAACAGCAATTTGGTTTTACTGAGATTGAGCTTCAGATGATGAGCTGTCATCCAGGTTGAGATATCTGCCAGACATGCTGAGATCCGGGTGGAATCCTGAGGGTGGACCCCTGAAGGAGGAAAAAGGCAAATAAGTTGTGTGTCCTCTGCATAACAATGGTATGAAAAGCTGTGTGAGGATATGACCTTACCAAGAGACCGGATATAGATGAAAAACAAAAGAGGACCAAGTACTGATCCCTGTGGGACACCAGTAGAGAGTGAACGTGGATGTGGATCTTCTCAATGTCATCTCATACAACCTATCTTCTAGGTAGGAAGCAAACCATTGCCATGCCAGGCCACAGATTCCAGGGCTTCTAAGAATAGATAAGAGGTTTACTTAAACTTGTGGTTTACTGTATCAAATGCAGCTGAGAGGTCCAGGAGGATGAAGGCAGATGACCGTTTGGCTGATCTAGCAGCATGAAGTTTCTCAGTGACAGAAGGGCAGTCTCTGTGTGATGTGCCACTTTGAATCCAGATTGGTTTGGATCATTGAGGTTAGTCTGCAAGAGATGAAGAGAAATTTGGTTGTAAAAAGTTCTTTCAACAATTTCAGAAAGAAAAGAGAGAAGTGAAACTGGCCGATAGTTGCTACGGTGTGCTGGATCCTGCCAGGGTTTCTTGAGGATAGGAATAATCTTTGTCTTCTTAAAAGCAGCAGGGACATGTCCAGATGATATTCAATGGTTGATGATGGTTGTGATGAAGGGCAAGAGGTTTTATGAGAAGGCCTGGAGTATTGTGAAAGGGATTGGGTCTAATGAACAGGTGGTGGGATTGGAGGACGAGATGATATGTTGAATCCCATCAGTTGGCAGGTTGGATAATTATGCTAAGGGAGAGGACGAAAGGTCCTGAAGTTCTGCTGTAAGGCTTGGGTTGGGAGGAAAGTTCTGGCGGATTGCTGCAATTTTCCACCATAGAATATGGCAAAGTCAGTAGCAGTCAGAGAGGATGGAGCAGCTGGTGGGTTGAGTAGTGAAGAGAAGATATTGTGGAATTTGCCATGATCATGTGCAGAAGCTTCCAGCTTTTTCCCCGTAGAAGGCAGTTTTAACAGAAGTCATGTCACATGAGAATTTATAAAGAAGAGCATGCAAACAGAGACGGGAATCGAGCCTGGCCGGGGATCGAACCCGGACCCTGGCGGTGCAAGGCGACAGTGCTAACCACTCCACCACCGTGCCGGCAACCCAAAAATATTCATATAAAAATAATTAATGCAAAATATAAAGTAAAAATAAACAAATTCACCTGCACTTTATTTTGAAAAAAAAATGTGGCTGTAGGTTGAGACTAGAGAGAGGAGAGTGGGAGGGAGGGGGCTACTGTGTAGGACGACTTTCACACACACACAATACCCACAATACTGTTCGCATTTCAAGACCTCTCTCGTTTACCAAGTTAAAATTTATTTTTCATTTTTGCTCGTCTTGCGAAATACTCGCAGACCAAGGTTCTGTATATAAAAACCGCAAACTGTGTGGAGGGTACGTTTAGGGAGCATTGTTTCCTAATCATATGTTAAAGAAAGAAATAATAAATATAAAGTAAAGTTTTATTGAATATCATGAACAGACTGTGTGGAAAAACTAACGCAACTAATTCACAGGCGTTTCCTCTGAGGAAGACTGACTCAAACTGACTCACACACAAGCTTTTTTATTTATTAGCAGAGGTTGGAACTGTGTGCCTGTCTAAATATATAAATATCCGATAAAATGTAATATTTAGAAGAAGAATAATTTACGTAGTTTTAATAACGTTGAGATCATGTGTCGCTCAGCTCAGGTGCTCCCGTGAAGTCCGTCCGTCTTTACCTAGGAACCTTTGTGACGCCGCTGTTTCCTGCCGGACTGGGATCTGTGCCGGAACCCAAACAGCCACGTAGCTTGGAGCAGGGAGGAGAGCGCCGCTGTGTGTGAGTGAGTGTGTGTGTGTGTGTGTGTGGAGACGCGTTTATTAACCGTGTAACAGCGCGTTAATAAGCGTGTAACAGTGTGAGAGGAGTGTGAGGGGTGTGTTACCGCGGGGTGAACACGGTATGTGTGTGTGTGTGTGTGTGTGTGTGTGTGTGAGAGAGCTAACATGCTAACGCGCTAACAGGCTAGCCGTGATTAACAGCGGGGTGTGTCGTGAATGCGCTTTAATGCACTAGAGCTGGTGATTAGCGGTTAGGTAGTGTTTAGTGTGTGTAAGTGTGTGAGAGAGATAGATACAGTGTGTGTGTGTGTGTGTGTGTGTATATAAATAACACGGATGTGGGTTAGAGGCGCGCGCGAGAGGAGCGCTCTTGATCACGTGACCGCTGCTTATCTATAGGCAGTAATGCGGCTGGTGTTGGTGGTGTTTACTTGTTGTCTGACGTCATGTTTGTTGTTTGTTTCCCTCAGACATGCAGTGAGACAGGGCAGACGCGCTCTCTGTTCATGGATGCCGGAGCAGAGCCATACACACTGCTACAGAGATGGAGAACGGAAACACACTGACAGCGGAGACCGTCGACACACACACCGCCGCTGACACACACACCACCACCAACACCGCCGACACACACGCGGGCAGAGATGGAGAGACAAGCTCGCTGAAGTCAGGACTAGAAGCGCAGGCTGAGGAGAACATCCCCAACGGTGAGAGCTGTGCTTCGGCGCTTACACTTCACATACACACACACACTTATCATCTACGTCACGGCATTCTTGGGCTTTCAGTCAGTTCAGTCTTAGACCTGGGATTTCTTCTGGAACAGGAAAATCACAGACAGAGATCTTTAACAGAGTGTAAATCAGCTCCTGTGTGTGTGTGTGTGTGTGTGTGTGTGTGTGTGTGTGTGTGGGCGCTGGAGCGCCAGACCTGCTCTACCTGCTCTACTGCTTCACCTGCTCTCTCAGTGAAGTCCTCCTGCTCTGCTCAGACCCCTTGGAGCAGCCACACACACACACACACACATGGTCAAATCAGTGCTCCACATTAACTGTAATAACAACAGTGTAACACAGCGCAATACAAACATATTTAGCATTTTCTTCTTTTAATGGTCTCTTTCTTTTTTCCAGGTCACGTGGGAGTGGAGCCGCTGGAGAACGGCGAGATTCCGGGAGAGATTGGAAGCGACAGCCCGCCTGCCGCGTCACTTCCTGTCCTGCGGCCCGTGTCACTTCCTGGTGCAGGTGTGGCTTGTTTCCCTGACAGCGTAGAGAAGCCTGAGGGCTCGGCACTGCAGTCGCTCAGACTAAGTATCCCAATGCAGGAGACGGAACTGTGTAAGCACACGGCGTCAAACTGCCCCGTGACTCCGCCCCCTCCCTCCTTTTCCTCCTCGCCCTGCCCCGCCCGCTCCGAGTGTGATCCCTCAGGCTGCTCTGGTCTCCTAACACGCTTACGGCCCGCAGTGTGTATGACTTGTTGGGTGCTTTTGTAATTTTTCTTTTTGTGTGTGTGTGTGTGTGTCTGTTCCTCCTCCTCATGTTAGCCATGCTATCTAGCCACGTTAGTGTGTTTTTTTGCTGTTAGCGCATGTAATGATGCATACTAGCTGCTGAGTTACTGCACGTTCCAGCTCGGGTCTCTCGCTCTTTCTCAGGGTTGATGAGAAGAGACCGGGTTGTGTGCAAGGTTAGGGGCGTGGCTAACGCATGACTGACATGAGGTGCACTTTGTAAGTGTATCCGAGCTCTCGGGGTTTCTCAAGCAGGTTTCCTCAGCCGTGTAACACACACACATATTCAGCTACAGACGATCTTTACAGTTTATTTTTACAAAGTGAGAAATCAAACACCGTCAGCTCTCACACCTACCACCTCTAACACTGCTCTGCATGAGGTGTGTGTGTGTGTGTGTTATCTCTGGGTTTGATCAGAAACGCACTCCAGGGGGGGTTGGGGGTTGTTTCTGCATGGTTTGGGGAGATTCACTCTTTAACACACACACTAAGTGTGTGATTTGTTTTTTCCTTTGATATTTTACTTTCTTACGTTTTCCTTTAATGTCTGTATCCAGTCCTTTACCTTTGTTACCTCTGAATTCATTCTCTTCCTCATTGGCAGTATAACTTTGTGTTTTCATCATTCCATTTCTCTGTCTGTGTCTCTCTCTGAGCAGGATTTATTAATCAGGTGAACTGCTAGCTACTGAGGGAAAGCTGACTTGTTTGTGTGTGTGTGTGTGTGTGTGTAGCGAACGAGCCGTCTCTGGAGATGGAGAACGAGGAGAAGATTCGCCTGGAGGCTCGGCGGCGCCTGGAGGAGCAGCTGAAGCAGTACCGCGTTCAGAGACACAGGGAGAGGGTGAGACGCCGCACACACACAAACATCAATACCAAGTGCTCGCACCGTCTGTCAGGGTGCCATTACTTTTGAGATTTGTTTCAATCGTTGCTGGAAGTGACGCATATGGTAGCTTGAGTCTTCTTCTGAGATACAAGCATGCTAACACTTTCTGACCTTCACATATTCATCGTTAGCAGCATCGCCTCTGAAGCCCTGAGAGAAAATTAGCGACGTATAGAACACATGAATGCTAACTCCGCCCTTTACACTTTTAACGTTGTTTGTTAGCAACGCTGCTATCTGTGAATGCTAGCGATAGTATAGTTTTAAGCATAGCAGTTAGCATAGTTTTCACAGAAATTACAATAATGTTCACGTTGTAAGTTGTTGAAACTGCTGTCTCAGGCTAACATTGTTAGCATCTTATTAAATTACAACTTAGAACCTGAATGTGATTTTGTTTTAGTTTTTTTAATTCCCTTTCCTGACCGCTTCTTACCGATTAGCATTTATCATCTAATGATTATTAGCGTTGTCGTACAGACAGCCCAGGATTAGCTATCACGCTAACGGTTCTGTTTACTCCGCCCCCTCACACCTCAGGAACGTTAGCCGTTAGCACCTCGGTGTGACCTTTTGCCTCTGTTATTAGCATACAGCATGAGTCACTAAATGACTTTTCCTCACAGAGTTTGTTTTTTTTCTGAAGTCATGTTTTTTGATTGCTCCGCCCCCACAGCTGTCAATCATTTGATTGAGAGAAAGATTCCTGTGGTATTTATAGTGAGTCTCTGTCACAGAGCGACGCTAATTACAGCCTGACAAATTTGCAGAAGTTCTCGGAAAGTTGAAAACATGTTGTTTCTATGACAACACACACACACACACACACACACAGAGCCCGTGTCTGGTTTGCGGTTGATGCTAAGTGTGATTGCTGTTTTATTAGTCTGTTGGCACGTCTGAGGTGAACATGGCAAAAGTGCATGTTTCCTGGTTGCCTAGCAACCCTGTTGAGTCTCCATGTGTTCTGAATAAAAACAATCTGTCTCTGTGTGTGTGTGTCTCTCTCTCTGTTTTTATCTATCTGTCTCACCTTTTCTCTCTCACATGTCTTTATTTCTCTCTCACTCTGTGGCATTTATCTGTTCTTTCTGTTTTTATTTCTTTCTCTTCGTGTCTTTCTGTTTGTCTGTATCGTTTTATCTCTCTCTCTCTCTCTCTCTCTCAGTCGCACCATCGGTCATCACCTAAGTCCCGCCCCTGCAGCACCCTCGACCCGGAGCTCATGCTGCACCCGGACATCTTGCCCCGCGCCTCCGCTGTCGCCATGACGACAGAGTACTCCTTCCTGCGCACCAGCGTTCCCCGCGGACCCAAACTGGGCAGCCTGGGCATCCCGGCTTCCAAAGACAGGAAGTCCAAATCCTCGCGATCCAGCAAGATCCACTCGCTCGCCGACTACAAGACCCCGGACACGCCCGGCGACAAGTCCTCGTCGTCCTCCGTCTCTGTCTCCGCCGTCTCTGAGATGAACTCGAGCTCGGGCACCACGCTTTCCGAGATCAGCACCAGCTCCGTCTCGACTCTGTCAGAGATTAGCGCTCCCGGCTCCGAAAACGGCGGGAACGCTGCAAACGGCGGAGCGACTGAGCTCACGTTAGCGGCCAGCAGGGCGGCGGAACAGGAAGCGGTCGTGGTGCAGTACCCCTCGCTGAGGGAGGTGCTACAACAGGCCAATGAGGAGCTGGAGCTGGAGAAGGAAGCCGGGGCCAACGAGGAGCTGGAGAGCGAGGGCGGGGCCGAGTCACGCAGCCGCAGGGACAGCTTCTCCAGCACGTACGCCTCCGTCTTACTCACATAACTACAATGTCACGTACTCGATCATTAATGAGATTATAATGTCACGCCCCTTTCTCGGCATCGAGTGACATGTAAGGTCAGCTACAGCTGTTTAACGTTTGGACACGCCCACTCATTACGAACGTAAATAAATATTAATGTGTAAACTTAAGCAAGTGGAGTTAATGATGATAAAGTGGGTGTGATCACTCATAGGATACTATAGAAGAGTGAGTGAAACCATGGCAACAAGCAGTCAATTAAAGAATGGATACGCCCACTGGTTATCAGTGGTGTAAAGTGATAGCTCATTGTGTGTGTGTGTGTGTGTGTCAGCGTGTCGTACGGGAGCTCGGTGATGGGGACTCATGACGAGCTGCTGCAGGTGTTGAAGGAGAAGATGAGGCTGGAGGGACAGCTGGAGTCCGTGTCCTCCGAGGCCAGTCAGGTGAGAGACCCCGTAACACCGTGACCTGCTCTACCTCGTGTGTCATGTGATTACAGATTTATAAACACGTCACTGGTTTTGTTAGCGTTGATGGTTGTTACTCTCCTGTCATGGGGTGCCATAACTTTTCACAGGCTCTCATTCGTTTGCTTTAAAGTAAAGAAGTGCTCGTTGAGTGTTAACTGAGTGTTAAGATCTTATGAGAGGCGTGGTGGCGCGGTATTGGCGTTCTTCTATCTGAGCGATTGTAAAGATGAAGCCCCGCCCCTACCGCAGGCTCTGAAGGAGAAGACGGAGCTGCAGGCGGAGCTGGCGGCGCTGGACGCCCGTCTGCGGGCCCAGTGTGAGGAGACGCGCGTGAGTTCTGAGCGTCAGGCGTCCCTGGCGTCGGAGGTGTCGTCCCTGCGCTCGGAGAGGGGCGGGCTGGAGCGGGCCATGGCGGAGCTGCAGGGTCAGCTGGAGGAGAAGAACGCCGGCCTGGAGTCGCTCTCCAAGGACCTGCAGCTGGCCGAGGAGCAGTACCAGAGGCTCATGGGACGGGTGGAGGACATGCAGCAGGGCCTGAGCACTCGGGACTCCACGGGTGAGGAGGCACTAACCCGAACACACACACACACACACAGGAGAAGGGAAGGGAATAAACTTTTTTTTTTATTACTGCGGCCGAATGTAAACTGTGTGTGTGTGTGTGTGTGTGTGTGTGTCAGTGAGCGAGTTGCGTCAGCAGCTGACCGGACTACACGCACAGCTGCAGCAGGTGGAGGTTGAACGCGGGATGCTGAACTCTCGGCTGCAGACGTCGCAGGCGGAGGTGCAGTCGCTGCAGCAGCTGCGCAGTTGGTACCAGCAGCAGTTAGCCATCGCGCAGGAGGCCCGGGTCCGGCTGCAGAGTCAGATGGCCAACATGCAGGTACACACACACACACACACACACACACACACACACACACACACACTGTGTCCTGTGTAATCCTCCTGATGCCTTACATTCTGTCTCCTCCCCCTCCCCCTCCCAGGCAGGTCACATGACTCAGATCGGCGTGCTGGAGAACCTGAAGATTGAGAACGTCAGTCTCTCTCACCAGCTCACCGAGAGCAAACACCGCTCTATAAAAGAGAAGGAGCGCATCGCCGTGCAGCTGCAGAGCATCGAGGTGAGGTCTGCTCGGTGACGTCACGACCTGGGCTCCGCCTACACAAATCAGTTTCGCACTGAACTTTATTCACGAAAATCAAGTTTTAAGCTTCCTCTCTGACTCCGCCTCCTGTTTGACCCCTCCTCCTCCCGTCTGACTCCGCCCCCATCCAGGCGGACATGCTGACGCAGGAAGCAGCGATCCAGCAGATCCATGACGCGAAGTCGATGGTGGAGAACGACCTACAGCACAAACTGGAGGAGTTCGAGGAGGAGCGAGAGCAGCTGCTGAGGGCGGCCAACAAGTCTGCAGCTCTCGAGAGGGAGTTAGAAGAGGTAACACACACACACACACACACACACACACACATGTACAGGTCTATGAGTGCGGTGCAGCAGGTGGATCAGTGCGCTCTTCCCGTCTCGTCCAGGTGAGAGTGTCTCTGTCCCAGAAGGACGCTCAGCTCTCGGCGTTCCAGCGCGAGCACGTGGATCTGATGAAGAAGCTGACGGAGACTCAGGACGCCCTCCAGAGTAAAGAGCAGGCGCTGCAGCTGACGGAGGCGCGCTACGAGCAGCTGCAGGCCGAGCTGGGCGAGCTCCAGGCCGACTCCTCCGCCCGAGACGAGGAGCTGCAGTTCCTGCGCAACGAGAAGATCGTCCTGGAGGTGGCGCTGCAGGCGGCGCGCGCAGAGAAGACCCAGCTGGGCGACGGGGCCGAGAGACTCGGACAGGAAGTGCTGGACTCGTCTGACCAGCTCGAGAAGCTCAGACAGGAAGTGCAGGTCCAGGCCACGCAGGTGAGCGGATCAACAGGAAGTGAGGTCTCGGGTCAAACACAAGGGTGCCAATATTTTCTTTCGTTTGGTGTTCCAGATCGAGTCCTTGCAGCAGGAGAACGTCTCTCTGAAGAAACAAGCACAGAAACTGAAGGAGCAGTTCAACCAGCAGAAGGTACGCCTGTCAAACACAAAGCCCCGCCCACCAGTCAGGCCCCTCCCACGGCTTTAAGCACTGCCGCTCCGTGTCGCCCCCTTGCAGGTGATGGTGGAGGCGTACAGGCGAGACGCAGCCTCTAAGGAGCAGCTGATCTCGGAGCTGAAGGCCACCAAGAAGCGCCTGCTGTCGGAGGTGAAGGAGCTGAAGGAGGAGGTGCAGCGGGCGGAGCAAGGGAAGAGGAGCGCCGAGCTGGAGCAGCAGCGCCTCCTGCAGGAGGTCCAGAGAGTGCAGCAGCAGATGAGCAGCCTGGAGGAACATCTGCAGGAGGTGCAGAGCGAGCGCGACCAGCTCAACACACAGCTGCAGGTACACACACACGCACACATTCACACACGTATCTTACTTCCTGGCGTATACCAAAAGAGACTCATTATAAATGTGTGTTGTTGTTTTTTTCTTTCCGTCTAGTCTGTGCAGTTCGATCAGAGCCAGCTGTCTGCGGTGTCGCAGGAGAACGAGGTCCTGAGGAAGAAGGTGGACGAGATGCAGAACGACGCCAAGAAGTGAGTCACGTGACCTTTCATCCATCTGTACAGGAATGCCAACCAAGATTAGTGTCACAGAGAGTCAAACTGGTGAAAACTAGCCGGCTGCATGCTCCAGCGTTATTACGGCGGCGGCGGCGGTACTCAAAGCGTTTGTTGTCGCGTCCCAGGGCGATTTCCGAGCAGAAGGTGAGGATGAAGAGGCTGGGGACGGATCTGACGAGCGCGCAGAAGGAGCTGAAGGTGAAGCACAAGGCGTACGAGAACGCCGTGAGCATCCTGAGCCGCCGCCTGCAGGAGGCGCTGACGGAGAAGGAGACGACGGAGGCGGAGCTAGTGAAACTCCGAGCGCAGGTGGACGAGGGCGGGAACAACCAGGCTCTGCAGGTAAGAACGCCGACGATAACGCTGACGGCAGTGTAGCGATCGGACCTTATGTCCCCGATGCGGGTGATGAGCTGGGCGTGTCCGATCGATCCCCAGGCGAAGGTGGAGTCGCTGCAGGCGGAGCTGAACGCCGTGACCCAGAGTAAAGCCCTGCTGGAGAAGGAGCTGCAGGAGGTGATCAATCTGACCAGCGGCGAGCTCGAGGAGTACCAGGAGAAGGTTCTGGAGCTGGAGGACGAGGTCAGCAGGGCTGCACCAGCTTCGGGATGTTTCGCTTCTCCTCAGAGCGCGTCCCTAACACCCTGCGTTTCTCACACAGCTGCAGGAGGCGCGCTGCTTCAAGAAGAGAATCCGGCGCCTAGAGGACGCGAACAAGAAGCTAGCGCTGGAGCTCGAGCACGAGAAGGGCAAGCTGACCGGACTCGGGCAGTCCCACAACGCACTGCGGGAGCACGCTAACGTCCTCGAGGCTGCGCTAGCCAAGAGAGAGGCTGACCTGGTGCAACTCAACCTGCAGGTCAGACACACGCCATCGCTCACCGCTAGTCCTGTAGTTTAACCCTAACGCAGACTGTGAAGTCTAAACCCTGTCCGATTGTGGGTCAAGGTCCAGGCCGTGCTGAAGAGGAAGGAGGAGGAGGACCAGCAGATGAGGAACCTGGTCCAGACCCTGCAGGCCTCGCTGGAAAAGGAGAAGATCAAAGTGAAGGAGCTGACCGAGCAGGTGGGCGTCTGATCTCGCACAAGGGTTTCACTGCGTCTGATCTCAGAGCTTTTCATGTCAGAGTGTCTGATCTCGCATGCGTTACGCTTTCATTACGACCCGTGTTCTCGCGTCTAATCTCACCATAACACTTTGATCAGATTCTGATCTCAGAGGCCTCATAGTTAGTGTCTGATCTCACATAAGTTACAGTTTGACTACAACCTGTTGTTGCTGATGTCTAATCTTCGTATAGTATATTAGAACCTGCTTTCATCAACTTCTCAAACTTGCATTGAATTCATGATTCAGTGCGTCTGATCTCACATCAGTTTCAGTTTTTTTTTTTATTATTTGTTTTTGTTAATGTCTGATCTCCACATAACACTTGGAGCATCTCGTATGTTTCATTTGCATTTTTTAAATATCTAATATCAGAGCTTTTATTTATGTATACTGTATAGTGTCTGATCTCACACGAGTTACAGTTTCACTACTGTCTGTTTTTTGTTAGTGTCTAATCTTCACTTTTCATAAACCTTTCTCACTTTGAGTGTATACTATTTTTTCATAAACTTCCGATCTCAAAGTCTTTACAGAGCGTCTGATCTCATGCAAGTTTAATTAGAGCTTATTTTAGTTTTAAATATTTAATCTCACAGATTTTTCTTTATTGGTACCTTGTAGGTGTCGTGTTGGAATATTACTTTTTTGTGTCTGATCTCACAGTGCACAAATTTGTGTGTGTGTGTGTTTAGGTGGCCGAGGCTCGTCTGGAGGCGGCCCATAACCGCAGACATTACCGAGCCGCCGTGCTGGAGCTCAGCGAGATCAGGAAGGAGCTCCAGACCAAAGAGGAGCTGCTGAGGACACTGCAGGAGGAGGCCAGGAGACTCGAGTGTGTCCTCTCTCTCTCTCACACACACACACACACACACACACACACACACACAGTGCAGTAAGATCAGAGCCAGACCCTCGTATCACGGGTGTGATTAGGGTGATGTGATAAAGAATAATTAACTGGCGTGTGGTGATGTGTGTAAATTCTCTCCCTGCTGAAACTTGAATGTCACATGACAAGAGAAAGCTCATTTACATACTCATTTACATATTAATTTGCATTTATCAGTGTGTGTGAGTACATGGTGTTGGCAAAGAGGGTGTGTATGGTGTGGTGCATGCATGGCGTCTGTGCAGCATGTTAATGTACAGGGTGTGTGTGTATAATTGTGTGTGTGTGTGTGTGTGTGTGTCTCCTCAGAACTCAGGACGCTCAGCGCTCCCAGGACGTGTCGCGGTTCGAGGCCGAGCTGGCCACAGCACACACACAGCTGCAGATCTTACAGAAACAGCTGGACGATGAACTCAACAAGCAGCCGCTCACTAACCAGGAGGTGTGTTTATATATATATACACACACACACACACACACACACACACAGATCAGTAACTGTACAACAGATTTAATCAGAATGCATGAAAAAGTGATTAATTCGATGTGTGTGTGTGTGTGTGTGCGCGCAGGTGGAGGATCTGAAGTGGGAGGTGGAGCAGAAGCAGCGGGAGCTTGATGCACAGCGCCACCAACTGGAACTCTCGGAGAAGTGCAACCAGAAAGAGCTGGACACGGTGCAGGAGACTCTGCAGGTCTCTCACTCACACACACACACACACACACACACACACACGGCGTCTACTGTTCAGTAAGAGAGAATTTCAGGATGTTGCTTTCCTTCTCAGTGCCTGTCTCACTGTGTGTGTGTGTGTGTGTGTGTGTGTGTGTGTGTGTGTGTGTGTGTGTGTGTGTGCTCAGAGGGTGCGTGTGGAGTTGGAGATGGTGCAGGAGGAGCTGAACAGCAGCAGGAAGGATAAGTTTGTGCTGCAGGCGAAGGTGGGCGAGCTGAGGAACAGCATGAAGAGCCTGCTGCAGCAGAACACACAGCTCAAACAGGAGCTCAAACACACACGCACACGCAAGGTCAGGACACACACCACACCTGTGTGAGAGAGAGAGAGAGAGAGTGTGTGTGTATGTGAGAGAAAGTGTATTGGTTGTTAAAGAGTGCCAAAACTTTTGGATCCCCCCCCATGTCCCCCCCTCTCTGTGCTGCAGCAGCGGATGGAGGTGAAGTGTGACTCCGCCCCCCTGACCCCGGTGAAGATCCCGGACTGCCCTGTTCCTGCCTCGCTATTGGACGAGCTGCTGAAACCGGCCGCCTCCGTCAACAAGGAGCCGCTCAACAACCTGCACAACTGCTTACGGCAGCTCAAGTACGTCTATACACACACACACACACACACATACACACACACAAACACACTCGTCACTTTTGATCAGGTCTACCATCCTCTTGTGTCTCCAGGGAGGAGATGGACAGTCTCCAGAAACAGATGGAGGAGCACACGGTTACCGTGGCGACCTGGGTCACGGCAGAGGAGGAGCTTCAGAGACTCGGTATCCATGACAACGGGAACTCGCCCAATAAGGAAGAGGAAGCGCAGCCTGAAAAGATGGCGTCCTCGTAAACGCATCAGCGTGGGGGACACGTTTTATCCGAGAGTGTGTGTTTTACGGACACTTGTTTTTTTTTTTTTTGTTTTGTTTTTCCCCGCTCATATTTGTTCGTGTGGTTGGACCTAATGCCTTATTTGTTTGTCTCTTGTGTTATGCTTTTATTTCATTTTTTTATTTATCTGGCGGGACGTCGGAGGACTGTTGCTAGAATTCACCAAAAATCATGTGACGAATCATATATAAATATAGATAAGTATAAACGACGTGTTTGACACGTCAGAATCAGTGTTCCCGTAGTGAGTAGGCTGCGTACGTAGGGCACGTGGAGTCTCGCCGTGTTTAGGACGGAAGTTCGGCTCGGGCATGGGGGTAATAATATCGCAAACCGCAATAAGGCGATGGATTGTCAGACGGTTCTGATCCGATCGAAAAGTGTTGATTCGGAATCAAAGTAAATTTGACTCCTTTGAATCGTTTGCCGTGTAGTGGATCGGTTTCACATAATTATGTGTTTACGTTTTGGTTCGTAATTAAATTAATGTTAGAGGTGTGTGTAGGGCTGAGAATGTCCTCGTAATAAATCTCTATACACACATTACCTGTTGCTTGTGGGAATCATAAAAGTGACTCACGAGTCGACTCTGAGTTGATTCACTAGAGTTTACCAGGTGTAATCTCGTGCCTCACTCACTCACTGGACGCCACACATTGGCCAGTAAGACAAAGTGCGTAGGGGGACACACTGACCCACTATTCACACACACACACACACACACACACACGCACACGCAAGTGTAAATATATACATTGTATATACGTGTGTATAAGACGTACGCATGCGGTTATTTCGTCAGCTCCGTTCTCTGCAGGTCGCCCTGATCCTGAACGAGAAGCTGAGCTAGTGGCAATACTGTAATGTGTGTGTGTGTGTGTGTGTGTGTGTGTGTGTGTGTATAAAGTGTTTATCAGAGCCTCGGCGTGTTTAAAGGGCTGCGAATCGCAAAAGAAAAAAAAAAGGAAATGCACCTTTTCCACACTCTCCATGTTTCCATGACGACAGGAGTTCCCTGTTTGTAAAACACTAACAGGATTCACTTGTTCAGTTGTTCCCAGACGCCCCATGTTTGGTTTCGTTCCTGTGCGTGTGCGCGGTGTAGATGTGGATCAGGAATTAAAGGGCTGTTTATTATCGCTGAGAACGGCGCAGAAACTTCCCTCGTGTTTCATAGCCCCGCCCTCAAGCCCCTCCCTCAGGGAACGTCACTCCGGCGATGCTCTCATCACAACACTGTGCTGAAGTTACAGGGTCGCGCATCATCATAAACGCTTAAACAAACGCCGCGCTCGTGTAGGTGGGTGCGATCCTCTCCTCCTCCTCCTCCTCTCGTTCCTTCCTGTCACATGATCAGTTCCGCAGAGTATCGTGATATTCAAACTTCTGTGGAAACTCTGGTCAGTATTAGTATCACTGTTAATCTTGTTTTAATTATTATTATTTTTAAATCTGTTACTCTCATATCTCGAGACGTGCTTGTGAGCTGAGTGACTGACCGCCAAACCCGCCTGCTCTGACGCTGCGTACACGCTTAACCAGGTCTCCCCGCTGTGGAGTGTGATGTAATTTATATAAAATGTGTGTGTATATATAATAAGAGACGTCTGGACAGACACTGATATTGCACAACTGACGCTTGGGAGTCGGGGGGGGGGACAGAAAAAGATGTAAAATATTATTATTGTTGGTGTTTTTGGAGTATTGTTGGAGTGTGTGTGTGTGTGTGTGAGACGAGACGAGACCCAGGTGCTTTAGGTGTCAAAAGTAGGCGTCTGCTGACTGGGACGCAGGACCGAATCACAATAAAAAGAGATATATCGTGGCGTGTGTGCGTGAGTAAGATTACTCAGAGTTGTGTTTCCACCCATCAGGATCTCAGCACATGTCTAGTTTTAAGCTTGAATTCTACAGAGTGTAAATTATTATTAATTAATAATATTAAGCTTTTAAAAAAAAAAAAAAAAAAAAAAAAAAAAAAAAAAAAAAAAAAAAAAAAAAAAAAAAAAAACCCTACCATCTGGTCTTCTTAATTCTGCACGTTTAACCGTCTTTTGTCATAGTTAAGTTTGAATACGCCTCCTCTGGAGTGTTACAACAGGTAAACCGAGTCATCAGAGACGTTACAGAGTGCACGTCACGCCCTGGACGCTGAGGAACTTCACTCTTCTGTCTCATTCTGCAAAAAAACAAGGAAAAGAAAGTCCTGTTTGAAGGAACCAATTATTTTCTGTTTAATCCGTACTGTTACTGTTTATATGGACCTCACTATACTGTGTAAATGATTTTGTGTGTGTGTGTGTGTGTGTGTGTGTGTGTGTGTGTGTGTGTGTGTGTGTGTGTCGTATTGCATTGCACCTTTTTATTTTGGTTGAAGTCAAACTGTCATGTCTGAGATGAAATCCTGGAGTGAATACAGCTGAGAAAACAAATGCAGCAGTCTGAGTTTGTCTTGCATTCATCAAATATGTGTTTGTTTGTTGTCACCCAAAATTTAAAAAAAAAATCTATATACTTCTCCAGAATAGAACAAAACTAACAACAGTGATGAAGATGAGTGAGAGGCGCTCAGGCTTGAATTTGCTAATAGATAATACTTCCACATGTTCATGTTTTCCTGATGTTGATCTTACTTTCTTCTAACATCAGAAGCACATAGTTTGAAAGTCACAGTTTCCTTTGGAGACTTTAGAAAAGAGGGGATTTATACCAATACGATGTTCTGATAAAAACTGGAACGAAGCTAGTGATGTCACTGTGATTGGGACGTGGTGGGGGATAAATAAAGCCAGATGTTTGCTCTCGATGACAATTTTCCACGAACATGTGCTGAGATACAGACAGATTAAATTCACTCATGAATCATTATTTCACAATTCAGAAGTTTACATACACTCAGGTGGCTGTGCGTTTAAACGACTTGGAAAATTCCAGAAATGGTGTTAAAACTTCTGATAGGATGATGCACATGATTTGAGTCCGTTGGATGTGTAACTGTGGATGTATTTTAAGGCCGACCTTTAATCTCAACATCATGAGAAAATCGAGAGAAATCACACAAATTGTGGACGACCTCCACAGGTCTGCTTCATCCTTCCAAATGCCTGAAGGTCCTACGTTCATCTGTACAAACAATACCACACACACACACACACACATATACTGCTCAGAGAGGAGACACGTGCTGTTAGTGCAAAAAGTACAAAACAACCCCCAAGAACTACAGCGACGGATGTTTTTGAAGACAAAAGTTTCTATATCCACAGTAAGCGAGACCTGTAGGCTGTTCAGCGAGGAAGAAGCTCCAAAACCACCATCAAGAAGCCAGACTACAGTCTGCAGCTGTAGATGTGACCATTTGGCCGTAATGACCATCATTATTTCTGAAGGGAAACGGAGCAGACTTGCAGGCAGAAGAACTCCATCACACCCGTCAAGGTATCATGTTGTGAGGGGAGTTTGCTCCGGGGGGGTTGGGGGGTAATCGTGAGGAGGGGAGATTATGTAGATATTTTGAAGCAACATCTGGGATGAGCTCCACTTAGGGGAATACAATTTCACCACCTGAAAGAGGACAGAAACGTCCTGGTGTGGGGTATCTGGAATTTTCTTCAAGATCAATCAGGTATCCATCTATCAACTGTAAAGGGTGCTGGGTATGGTTAATACGTGTGAGACGTGAGACGGCAGTGACGTGCCGTCAGGGAGGTGAGGGTCACGTTTGGACTTTGTAGAGCAGGAATGAGTGACTAATCCCTTTCTTATTGCTTTTTCAACAGAATAGTCTGCCTTCACTAATTTTACTCCTCATCATTTTCTGCACTTTCTCATGTGCTAATCAGTCCCTGTCCTCTCATGTTAGCCTAATCTGCATGTCTTTGGACTGTGGGAGGAAACCGGAGTGCCCAGAGGAAACCCACAGAGCACACAGACCCCGAGGCGGGAACTGAACCCAGCACCTGAAGGTGCAAAGCGACAGTATTAACCACTACACCACTGTGCTGGAATATATGTTTACATATATAAAAAAAACTCAGCAAAGCAAAACAAGCTGAAATACTCTGTGATTAACTGTCGCAGGATTTATGACGTCTTTGGTGTCATGGCGGGATGTAGCCTGAGGTGGCGCTGTTGGAATCCTAACACGAAAGACTAGCGAAGAAGAGCCTTCCGGAAGTGTGTGTGCGTGCGCGCGAGTGTTCCCAGCGTGCTTCCCTTGACAGTTTAAACCGGGCGGATTATTTATTTTTTTTCCAGCCGCTTGTCAGGATTTCTGCGCGTTAATCGGATGCTGCATCGGGTTTGTGGATGCGGCGTGAGGAAACCCTGCGGAGTGGAGTGCAGTATTGTGTAGAGGCTGCTGCTAAATGTGGTGTCCAAGGTAACGGCTGTGGATTAATGCGAGCTCGCTAACACATCGAGAGGAGGACTACTTCCGGAGTAAAGGTGAGCGCGCTTGGCTTTGGTCATGTTAAACGTTATCGCCCGTGGTAAAGATGTGATAAATCTGAGGGGGGGAATAAGGATAAACCCGCCGCTCGGGCTGGCTGCGCATGCGCGGGACCGCTGAGGGCGACGGCAGTGCGCATGCGCGGAGGGTGGTTGTAAACAGTGCGCGACGCGGCTCGTCCTGATCTCGCTCCCTGCGCGCGCCCTCGGTAACGCCGCCGCGGCTCCGGGTCACAGAGAGTGGGGTCAAAGGTCATGGAGTGCACGGGGAGGAGGAGGAGGTGTTAGTGTTAAAGTGTAGTGGGGTGAGTACCGCTCTCAGTGCCGCTCACACACACACACACACACCCGGTACACACACCGACACCTGCGCACGAGGCAGTCAGGGACATTCCGCTGGGTGTGACACACACACACACCTGCAGCAGTCTGTCTATATCACTCACACACACACACACACACACACACGCGCCTCTGAGATTACAGGAGAGTTTGTGTGTATACAGGAGTGTGTGTGTGTGTGTGTGTGTTTGTTTGTTTGCCCAGTTTTGTGATCTACAGAACTTGTACACACACCGCTTTGACTGAAACTCGTGAACGTATGCTTATAAAATCTGTGTAAGGTGCAGCGCTGGGTCGTGTGTGTGTGCGTGCGTGCGTGTGCGTGTGTGCGTGTGTGCGTGTGTGTGCGTGCGTGCGTGTGTGTGTGTGAACTGATTGTCTTTGTCCTCGGCAGCATGGAGGCGGCTCTGACCCGGCTCAGGTCCCTGAGTGCTGACGAGCTGAGGGAGGAGATCCTGAAGGCCAACCTGAAGTGCGGCCCCATCACCGCCACCACGCGCGCCGTGTTCGAGCGCAAACTCGCCCGCGCGCTCGTCGAGAGCGACGGACTCTCAGAGTCGGGGGACCCGGGCGCGACCCCGCACGCCGGCCCGGCCGAAGAGGGCGACGTCGGGTACCATCTCGGGCTCAACCCCCCGGAGGAGGAGCCGCTGAGCGAGAAGAACGTCACGCCGTCGCGACACGAAGTCCAGACGGCGAGCAAAACGCCCCAGGTCACGCCCACCTACTACTACGGAGTGTGTCCGCTCTGGGAGGACGTGTTGGCCAGGAATGGTGAGCTTTAACCGGGACAGTGCTGGTTCAGATATCATGTCGGTGGTCTTGCAGGCCACAGGTTCTCTTAACTATTCACACATCACGCAGAGAAACAAAGAACAAATAACACTGAATGTCAGATCAGATGGTTTATGAAATTCTGATACTTTTAGTATCGCGATACATATCGAATCAGCACTTGGATATCATGATGACATCATATCAGGTGATGTCTGGGGTCTCTTCTTCACTATGTGGTGATTTCCGTTTCTTCCTGCAGAGAGGGTCCACGTGTACACGGATAAGAAGGAGGCGCTGCAGGCGGTGAAGATGATGAAGGGCGCGCGCTTCAAGGCCTTCTCCACCCGAGAGGACGCAGAGAAGTTCGCCAAGGGCCTCTGCGATTACTTCCCCTCGCCGAGCAAGTGCGCCCCGTGCGTGTCCCCCGTGAAGACCGCCCTCTTCTTCGGCAAAGGTCAGACGCACTTCCTGCTCCGTCACAACGTCCAGTACCAGCCTCGCGTCACCTCCTGTCTCTGTGTCTCCTAAACCGTAACAGTGTTGTGTGTCCTGATGAGAGACGTCTCTCTCTGTCTGTATCTTAGACGGCGCGTCTCTGGCAGAGACGGACGGGATGAACCGCGAGAAGGCGAACAGCTTCAAGAGCCCGCGTCCTCAGGACCTGACGGCGAGGCTGCGCGTGTGTGTGGAGCGAGGGGACGAGGCCGCCTTCACCGACCTGGTGTGGAGCAACCCGCGCTACCTCATCGGCTCGGGGGACAACCCCACCGTGCTGCAGGTCCGAGCGCCGCCTCATCCACACACCCCTCACCGTGTCGGTGTGTCAGGTGGTTTTATAATGCACTGCCGCCCGAGAGCGCCTCCGCGTGGTGTTTATGGGGCGCTGTGGGACGTGTGCAGAGACGGAGACAGTCCTGCTTGTCCTCGGGCTGGCGGACTCCCTGATCTATATTTAGAAGGCTGATACAGTGAGTTTGAGCCCAGTTGAGCCTCTGTTCAAGGTGACGCGTTACAGAACGTTCCGCTCACACTGACTCTCTTCGTGCTTCTGGTTTACTGGGAACACTGGGGTCGGGGGTGACGCGCCCACTGCAGGAGCGTGTCCCCCATGTGGAGGGTGTTTAGAGCTGTGTTTTAAATCTGTGTGTGTGTGATGTAGGAGGGCTGCAGGTATAACGTCATGCACGTGGCGGCGAAGGAGAACCAGGCGGGCGTGGCTCAGCTGCTCCTCGACACGCTGGAGAACCCGGACTTCATGCGCCTGATGTACCCCGACGACACGGAGAGCATGCTGCACCAGCGCATCCGCTACATCGTGGACCTGTACCTCAACACGCCCGATAAAGCCGTGAGTCACGTGACGCTGACGCCGCAGCTCTGCGCGGTGTGTGTTTGTCGTTTAACATCGTGCGTATGTGTGTGTTTAGTGCTTCGAGACTCCGCTGCACTTCGCGTGTAAGTTCGGCTGCGCCGCCGTGGTGAACGTCCTCTGCTCTCATCCTCACATCGACAAACACCGAAAGAACAGATACGACCAGAAACCCTGCGAGGTCAGCTTACCCACAATCCTCTGCGGCTTGAAATCTGATAAAACGTGTGTGTGTGTGTGTGTGTGTGTTCTGAGCTAATTTCTGCCGTCCTGCTCTGATTCCAGATCATCTGTGAGCGAATGAAGGAAAAAAACAAAGTCCCTGAGATCAGGCAGAAGATCACGGAGTTTCTCGAAGGTAATGACGTCGTCCTGACTTTAGCACGGTGAGAATTACGACTGACGTCATCATCACCATCATCGCCATGTTTCTGAGCCTTGTTTCTGATTGGCCGCACAGACCGGTGTTACGTGCCCCTCCTCCGAGCGGCAGATAACTCCGCCCAGCCCGTCATCGGCGCTCCCTGGTCGCCCGAGCTCCTGGAGAACCGCTCGCCCAGATTACCCAGAAGCCCCCGGGAGCCCGTGATGGCGGTGAGAGCCTTCGCTGGTCCACTGAGCCCCTCTAAGGTCAGATAATCACATCATGTCTGTCTGTCTGTCTGTCTGTCTGTCTGGTGTTTAGTTCAGGGGCCTCACACAGATCCTAATGTGTGTGTGTGTGTGTGTTTGTCAGGCGGATGAGTTCAGGCGTGTGTGGAAGACGCCCCCTAGAGAGAGGGCGGAGCATTTCCACCACATCCTCAAATCAGACCCTGAGCGTGGAGCGGAGCGAGTCGGCAGGTCGGTGTCGAGAGAATCACAGCTGTTTTCACACACACACACACACACACACACACACACACACACACTGCTTTGTGGGGCTCATAAATAACGGAACAAGCGGCTGACATTTAACAGGTTCATGGTGTAAGTGTGTGTGGCTGAGTGAACCCGGGTGTTTATTGATGATAAAAGTCTCAAGATGAGTTCTGAGGTGATCAGGACGAGACTCTCTGCTCAGACTCACACTGCAGATGGGTAACGATCCAAAACACACTGTCGAAGCGACCCGAGACACACACACACAGAGAGATTCATCACTGGCCGGGTCAGTCAGCTGACCTCAGCCCAGTACATCCTGTGTTTCAGTCACTGATGGCAAACGGGTTTCATCCAAGTATTAAAGACTGTTCCATTATTTATGATCCACCGAAACGTGGACGTCTGTAGTTGTTGAACGATTTGGTCGAAGCCCTCGGGTTAAATCTGAAGGCCTTGACTCGGCTCACATCTCGAGTGTTCCGTCTGCGACTCTGTAGAGACCTGGCGCGTGAGCTGGGCCACCCCTGGGCCGAGTACTGGGACTTCCTGGACGGGTTTGTGGACCTGGCGTCGGTCGAGGGTCTGCGGCGCCTGGAGGAGTTTCTGAGCAAGAAGGACTTCAGCGAGCGCGCTCGAGACCAGGCGGGGGAAATCAACCACAGCAACAAGTTCAGGACTCCTTCTCCAGGTAGAGAGAGTCTGCACACACACACACACACACACACAGAGGAGAGTGCTGTATGATGTATGTGATGTGTGTGTGTGTGTGATACGGTTCCAGGGAAGCAGAAGAAGTTCAGTAACTCGGTGTCGGTCGGCGCGTTCCTGGACGAGACCGATATCTCTCTGGAGGAGATGAAGAACAGACAGAACGCCGCGCTCACCAGCATCTCGTCCTCCTCCATCGCCTGCGGCGCCGGCGACGACCTGAGTGGGCGGGGCTTCCACATCCTTCCCGTCTCGCAAGACTCCGCCCTCATCGAGCCGCGGAAGCCCGCCTCCTCCTGCCCGCCGTCGCCCATCTCCAACCTGATGGCGGAGTTCGAGCGCATGACGCTGCACGACCACCCGGACGGCGCCGGGCAGGAAGGGGCGGAGCTTTCCAGCGGCAGTTCGGACGAGTACTTCCTGGCGCCGGAGAGCGCGCGGGGGGAGGAGGAGGGGGGGCAGAGAGCGAGGACTCGACTGGGATCGAACGGCGAGCGTTCGATCTGTTCGCGCTCCAGGTCGTGGGATCACGGAAGCTCCGCCTCCTCCTCTTCCTCATCCTCCGCCTCCTCGTCCTCCGCCACCTCTGGTTCCTATCGATCATTGGACCGTTCGAATGACCTCATCATGACCACGCCCCCTCGGGTCAGGAAGGGGCTGTTCATCGACGGGTGAGTCGGGAACCCGTGTGTGATGTGTAGTCGTGTTTAGCGCTAATGAGTTAGCGTGTTTGACGTCGTGTTTGTCTCGTGCACAGGGACGCGCCGTCTCGACTGGACCGGGACGTCTTCGCAGCAGTGAAAGGAACCGAAATCGACCCGCTCAAATATCCCAGCATTCACAAGTGGAAAGGCACCGTCGAGTCGTACACCAGCGCAGAGATGCAGAGGTGAGTGTGTGTGTGTGTGTACGACACTCTAACTGTGCACTCTGACTCATTATTAATAACTCTAACGTGTGTGTGTGTGTGTGTGTGTGTGTGTGTGTTGCAGTTGGCAGACTCCGGCGGTGTTAAAGTCTCACTCCAGACTCCACTCTCTGACTCCTGGTTCCCCCGGGAGCCGCTACAGTCCGGCCAGACACGCCTACTCGCCGGACTGCACCAGCCCCGGGCGCTACAGCCCCGCCCACGCCAGCTACATCCAGCGCATTCGACTCAAGCACTTCGGCGACTCGCCCATTTAACAAACGCTCAGCGTGGACTCGACACAGCGCCGAGCTCCGCCGCGAGAAAAAAAACAAAAACATTTAGCGTGAACTGAACTGGTACGCTGTAGTGTATATTTTTAAACGGTCGTCCTTTTCTTATATTTGTGTGTGTGTGTGTGTGTGTGTGTGTGTGTGTGTACGTACGAGTGTGGATTTGTATCCGTAATTATTTATGGGTGACGCAGAAATATTTAAACGGACGCCGTGCGCTGAGGTGTTGGAGGAAACCTCATGACGTAATCACGCGTGTAACTCAGTAGCACAGCCGTCTGTGAGGGGTTTAAACAAAACAAAGGGAACTCATCCCCCACAGCGCCTCCTGCTGGTCAATAACTGGAATACGCTCTTATCTGTTTGATTTGTTTTATTTCGCTGCAGTAATAAATGTCTTGCTTTACTCGTAAACCTGCTTTATTTTTAATGACACACGCAGTAACGACCATCATTATTTACACAACACACACACAGTGATGTTACTGTGCAGGGGGTGTGGCCTGAGATAAGGGGCGGAGCTAACAGAACCAGCACATTCTTCTTCGATCAGGGTGTAAACAGCACAACAACTCCTCACACACACACACGCGCGCGCACATGAGAAGCACATTTTAACCACAGTTTATCGTTTTAACGACTTCCGGAAGCTTCTTTAGTGCCTTTTGATGTGAAACACACACTCAGATCACGCCTAGGTGGAGAACGGAAGACCTTAGTTGAACGTACATGCGTGTGTGTGTGTGAGAGAGAGACACTTGTTATATTTGTTGACGTGTGTGTTCTCGCCCTGTTGCATGACTCGGACCAGAGGAGAAAAGTTATTTGATGTACTACTGAGAAACAGAAATAAAGTGAACAGCATCTTGTAAAAGTGATCGAAGTGTCGTCATTCAGAGCGGAGTCTGTGTGTGTGTGTGTGTGTGTGTAAAATCCCACAACAGTGGCTCCACCCACTTTTCATATATATTTTTTAAAATTCAGTTCAGTTAAACAGCACTTAATGTGTATTGTTGGATTTGTCTGAACGCTCAGAGTCGCTGATCAGAAGGGCGGCGGTTTGAGTCCCAGCTCCATTAAGAAGTTGTTGTGTCCTTGAGCAAGAGCTTTAATCCCGTCTCATCAATCGTTTACACACATGAACTGGACACCACAGTGTGTGTGTGTAATCAAAGCTAAAGGCGGTGAATGAAATGTTGGTGTGTGTGACTTTGTTTTCTTCACCAGTTAGTGTGTGTGTGTGAGACATAAGGGCTTAACTTTCACTGAATTTCTGTTTTCAACTCAGGCTGGTGATTATTTAAATGTCTTACACAACCAGTAGGGGGCAGTATTGCAGGTTTCTATTTTTTGGAAAAAACACTGAATATAATCTCGAGTTTACTGTCTGCTTTAGTGTTTATAGTCGGACATGAGATCACTGGAGATGAGCAGGAGAGAGAGAGACCGGTGTAGTGTTAGTGATGCTGATCAGGTGACTCACACACACACACAGAAGGCTGAATCTGAAGAATTACACTTTAATTAAATTCTGCAAATGAAGAACCGTACAGACATTACTGAGTAAAATAACGAGTGTTCTTACACCTGACGAGCACGAGTCTTATAAAATATCACACACACACACACACACACAGGCAGAGTGCTGGCTTTCAGGAGAAGATTTGGATTAAGATTTCAGGTGGAGGTGTGTGCTGATACTGACTGAGGAGGATAAAGACGCTGAGAGCTGCTGCTCCACACCAAGGCCTCTGGGGTTGATTCAGGGTTCGTCTCTCTACATCAAACACCTCGCTGTAAAAAACTAAACCCCGATCAGGAGTCAGTGCTTCCTGCCGTGACGTCAACGCACACACACACACACACACCGGTGATGTTCTGTCTTAGTAAACGCAGCTCGTCCTGATCGGGGTTTTAAAGCTAAATAAACACACACACACACACACACTCCATGCTGGTTTTGTTCCTGTTGATAAAGCGAGTTCATGAAGAAAGGATCAGATACCCGACTAGAGCTTCTTCATGAATCTGGACTCGTATGATAACGTAAAAACACCTAGACTGTACACACACACACACCACTGTGCTGTAAACACGCTGTAAACACACACACACAGATTTAGGCCTCAGGTCATGAAGGACATCAGTTATAAAACCCGTCACTATACAGAATCGAATCAGAGCGAATTTTTATGAAATCAGAATCAAATAAAATGTGAATCAGAACCAGAACAGAACCAACACTGAATCAGAATGATATGAAAGATGGATCGGAGTCTCGCTGCTCTCCGGACTCTGTGATCAGACAATAATCAGACATGATTAATACATTCAGTAAAAACAGGAGACGTCCTCTGTGTGACGCAGCGACACTGTGCGTGAGACGGGGTTCTGGGACAGAAGCGGTTCTGGAGGGTTAGGTGCGGGTCACTTTGTCAGGTGGCATGAAGCCCGAGTCTCCCAGCGCTCGCAGTGCCACCCTGCCGCTGGGACGCACCGTCAGCCACGTGATGCTGCCGTTATTCAGCCCTAAACGCAGCCAGCCCTCGGGAGGAAACTGCAGAGCCCTGCAACACACACACACACACACACACACACACACACACACACACACACAGTGAGTCAGGATCAAACTAAAAGGAATTTTATTTTAGAACAGATTCATATTCAGA
>QMIH01001354.1:105512-156435 GCA_003987875.1 Clarias batrachus | reverse complement strand
AGAAGAGAAGATATAAATTGTTCATCATCTATATTGGAAGCATATACGTTTACTAACAATATTGATGTGTTATAAAGTTTTCCTGCTACTATAACATAACGTCCATTGGATTCAGAAATAACTTTTGTTGGGGTAAATTGTATATTTTTCTTCACAAGAATTGCTGTACTTCTAGTCTGAAGATTATAGTTTGAATGAAAGATTTGACCAACCCATTTTCCCTTTAATCGACTCTGATCTTGGTTTCTTATATGTGTTTCTTGTAGGAATACAATATCAAAGGACATTTATTATTATTAAAAATATAGAAATGAAGGAGGGTGTACGTTCTTTTACCTTTTTTTGTAATTTTCAGATAGTTTAAGTGTCATCAAGGTGGACATGTTAGCAACTGGGTGCCAAGCAGACACGCATCATACATGCAGTACCTGACCATTAAACAGCTTGTCACACAATCATCATTTTAATACGCCGTTGACCCTATGCTGTTTGCTATCACTTTTTAGCGCTGCGGGGGCAATCAGGTTTCTGGCAATCATACATTTGACAGGGAAACACACTTCTTAGCTAGAAGGCTGGATGATAACTGCGATCTGTCCATCCCTTAGCATTGTTAGGCTTGTGAAATATTGAGATTTTATTTTTAAAAATATCGCAATAAACAATGTGCTTTTTAATTAAAGTTGTGCAGAGTGTAATAATATAACTGACTGTGCAAATGGGTTCTGTGGAATTCAAAAGCGGTATTCTTTAGGAATATCTAACACCATGGTAGAACTTTTAAATTGCATAAATGACTGGTAGATATAATACGAAGTCACTTAGATTCACATAAACTCTGTTAAATTTACACCATAAATCTTTACATGTAAAGATCATACAATAGTGAGACAAAAACCATTTAATGCAGTGCATCGATTGGGGAATGGTATTAAATTTTATTATGCACTTTGTTAGTTCTGTCCTTGTGAAGTGGTTTTATGTGATGTTTATTTTCAGTGCCTGTTGGAGCTACAGAGAGAAGCTGTATTTCTGTGGTCCACAGAGCTGGAAAACATGGCCTCACTGTGTTTTAGAGCTTTTGATGGCTCCAACTATGATGTACGTGTTACCGTCTCCAAACTGCTGGGCACCTTGTTAGCCTCAGCTGTCGAGCCCAAACAAGCCATAGGTAGGTTACATTAACTACATCATTTAAGGGGCTGCTTGTAGTGAGACTTTTTTGTATAACGTATTTGTGCCTGAGGGCAACATTAATTTATCTGATGCAGGACTGCAACTGCTGCTTATTTTTATATCATTTATTTAGAAAGAATGGAAACTATTATTTAAAAATACACTAAATGGCCAAAATATGTGGACTCCTGGCCATCAACCCCCAATATCCCTTACACGTTAATTGGTTCAACATTCCTTTGTTCCTACTTGGCCTGATTTGATTAAATCCCATCAGACAAAAACATCTACATGTACTTGCTGGTTCACAAACTAACTGATGCCAATTTTTGTTCTTGCTTTGTGTGAGGCAGATCAGTTTTGAATTTGTGGAATTGACGCTAGATAGATGCTTAATTTTTCAAAATACCACTGACGAATAACAACCTTTCCAGTGTGTCGTTGTTTATTTTACAAAAATGTAAAAAACATAAAAAAAAAAAACGTGAGCAATGTTAAGTACCACCATGATGTACAGTAATAGCTTATAGATCCACCTTTAGCAGCAAGAACCTGAAGTAATCTTTTCCTGTATGACTTTAACAGTCTCGCACATCATTTCAGAGGAATTTTGGTCCGTTTTTATTAACAACATTGCTTCAGTCCATTAAGGTTATTGGACATTTGCTCTTACATAGCTCTCTTAAGATCCCACAGCATGTTTGTTGGGTTGAGGTTTGGACTTTGACTAGACCATTACTAACCTTGATTGTTTCATTCTTCAGCCGTTCTGATGTAGATTTAATGGTGTGCTTTATATCATTTTCCTATTACATGGCCCAGTTTCGACCAAGCTTTAGCTGCTCTGATATACAGAAGAGAGGAGTTTCTGCCGAAATGTTATTTGGTTATTTTCTAAATTCAGTTTAGCAAACCCGTGGTATCTGTGATATCACTTTGGTATTTGTGGGCAGGATTTAAAATCTTACTGGATTAATAATCAAGTGTCAATATGGTTACTTAAGGTTTCTACAGCAAATGTTCATGTTTAATGTAACTGGTGAGTAAAAACACAGAAATAAATGTTCAGTACGGCGTAAGCAATATAGTAAAAGTAATTTTAGTATTGATTATTACTCTCTAAGCGGCACTGTGACTTAAGTGATTAGCACTGCTGCCTTACACCTTCAGAGTCCGGGTTCGACTCCTAGCCAGGTTCGATTGTGTGCATGGATGCAAGGAGTTTACACACTTGTACGTGCTTGGTGGGTTTCCTCCAAGTACTCCGGTTTCCTCCCACAGTCCAAAGCCATGCACATTTGGCTAATTGGCTTTCCCCAAAATTGTCCCTAGTGAGTGAATGGGTGTATGTGTGTGTGTATGTGGGATAGGCTCCAGGCCCCACTGCAACCCTGTATATAGGATAAAGCAGTATAGATGATTATGATAATGAGTGTTACTCCTTAAATTCCCATGTGGTCCATGTTCTACATTTGCTTGTTCTGATTTGTCTTATTCTGCTTTCCTGTCTCCTCTGCTGCAGCTGGCCGGCCAGGTTTGAAGCGTAACGGTTTGGAAGAGGTGACGGAACTGGTATCCAGTGGCTTCCTACAACGTGGAGCAGGTTTTCTGCGTGTTAGTGGGGACATGCTGAAGGGAACTAGCCCAGTTAGTGGAGACTTGCGTGTGGGCATCACCCAGGTCAAGTATTGTAAAATACTAAAACAAATTTCTCTTCAGTCTCCTCTTCAGGAGGTGAACTGCATGCTCAGCTGGGTTAAGGTCTGGTACCAATCTAAATGAATTAAGTCTTGTGTTGTGTTCTTGGTCACTGTCTTGCTGCATGATGATGTTCCTCCCAAGTAGACTGAATGATTTTCCCGGTAAATTAGCAAACGGAATAAACAGTTGCTACAGTACTGTCATGAGTTACATGACATCAATAAACATTAATGAGATTATTCCAGAAGCAGGCGTGCATGCCCAAGACACCAACCATACTTGATCAGTGAGCTTGATTGTTTTAGATGGTTAGCAAATCCTTTTGAAACATTCCATTCTGAAAAAGCTTTTCACTTTGTGAGTTTAAAATGTTTCCTCTATGTGAATTCTTTAATTACTCCTGTTGAGGAATAAAGTTTTGCACTTGCCAGTCATGTACTGAGACACTGTAATGTAACAAAACATCATCATCTACATAGAACAAACCATTTTAATGCAATCTGGACACTTTAGTCAGTATTTAATGTAGCCTTCTCTTTCACTGTGTTATAGTTGAGGATGCTTTTTTGCTAATTATTGAGGTCTGGAAATATTTTCTAGACTCCATTATGCCATAATTTTATGGAATAGAGCAGGACACCTAAAAACATCTTGATGAAAGAATATGCCTCTGGTATTTGTATCTGTGTATCTTTGTGTGACAATTTCACAACAGCAACAGCTCATTATTTCTTTAATCAGATGTTTTAAATTGTAATGAACGTTTAGGAATTATAATTGCGGTATCAAAAAAATGAATAATAAATTGGCTTTTAATTATAAAAAAAGTGAATGTTGAGTACAGTGGAACCTTGAATTGCGATTTAATGTGGTTTGGGTGTGTTTTGCAGTGTTTTGTGTTTAACATTTTAATTGTGGGTAATCGTCTCCCATGTTCAGTCTCAGTACGCATGCGTCAATCTTGTGGTTAACATCCTTATGTGCATGTACTGTTTATTATAACATTGTGACTATGTGTGTGTGTGTGTGTGTGTGTGTGTGTGTGTGTGTGTGTGTGTAAAGCTTTTTTTTATTTTAAAAATAAAAAGGCTGTATCAGTACAGGAGATGAATCTGTTTAACGACAACGCAACGTCACATTTTGGCGAAATCCTCAAAAGGAACCAAAAGCAGCTGTCTTTAGAGAGGTTCCTTGCCAACAGAGCAGTGATTTTGTTAGTGTGTGTGTGAGAAAGTCATCCTACAAAGTAGCCCCCTCCGTGCTCCTCTCCTCTCTCATCTTACTTCATTCACAATTTATTTCAAAAGTGCAGCTTATTTTTTTTTTTTTTTTTTTTACTTTTTTTCAATTTTTTCTATTAATTATTTTTATATGAATATTTTTGGGATGTGGAAGGATTCATCAGACTTTTTAAATGGAGAAATTTGCTTTCATATCTGAGTGCTTTGGATTACAAGCATGTTTCATGAAATTATGCTTGCAATCCAAGGTTTAACTGTACCAGTATCATGCAGTGGCTTAATATCAGTCCATTTACATTCTGTTGTGATGTAGCTGACTTCTTAGATCTGAGATTGCTAGATTTGTTCCAGCAAAGCTAGATTTTCTAGACCCATTCATTAGTAATTATTTTTTTATGCTTTGTTTCAGGCATGTGTGGTATTTATCTCTACTCTGGATGGGACATGGCTGGAAGCACATTTTTCCACCCTGCTTTCTTTCCTCATGGAGCTAGTGTGTGACACACGAGTCAGTCAGAACATGACCGAAGCTGTCCACTGCAGACGCTGTGTCTCTTACATCCTAAGAGCAACGGTAGGCAGCCTACTGGGAGAGAAAGCTCAGATAGCAGTGGCCAAGGAGCTCTGCCTGGCCATGAGCAAGCCGACGACGGTTGTAGGTAAGCTGCAGAAAAATGGACAATTTTAGTATAATTACAAAGTAAAATAATTCTTCAGCATTTATTTCTTTGTGTGCCCAGACATGACAGAGTACACAATGTAAAGCGAAGAGGTTATACTTAATAATGCTCTATTTTACACATACTTTGTGTTCATTATACTGTTTATACGGTAACTTTATTATAGGCAAAGCAGTTGCTGGGTGATGCACTCATGCCTTTGTTCAGCTGATCAAGCCAGCTCGAGCTGTTTACGGGTCGTGTCCTGAGAAGGAGTTCGTGAATGGGCAAATTTTAGGCAAAAAACAATTTGTTTATAGTTGGAGGTGTTCATAAACTGTAGTTTGGCCTCCATCAGTCAGATGATATACAAATGGAGGAAATTCCTCACCACTGATATTCTCCCAAGGAGTAGTCCTTCAACAAAAATCAATCCAAAGGCTTGGTGAACATTTTCACTGGGAGTCACAAAGAACCCCTGGGTAGCTAAGGACATACAGATTGCTCTTTCATTGTGTAATGCCATTATTCATTAGTCCACCAGGAGGCAAACACTGAGCAAGAGAGGTGTGCATGACAGGATAGCAAGGAGGATGCCAGAATATGCCAGATACCTAATTGATGTTCTTTGCAATGTTGAGTGAAAAATATTATGTTTTTGATTTAAATGAAAAGCATTTCTATCAGAAAACCACACAGTGTAGTCCAAAATGAGAACCTTCCAGTCAACATGGTGGTGGCAGCATCATGGTTTCGGGCTTCTTTGCTGCTTGCTGTTATTGATGTATGATTCTTCAGTGGAAGATCTGGGTATTTGTCTGTAAAATGCTACTGAAAGCAAATGTAAATATACTTAAGGTTTTTAATTTTGGATTTGCAATTAATATATATTTAAATTTTAAAACAAATGATCATTTATTTCTTACAGTTTTCACATTTCAGGTCAAATGAATGTGGAAATTTGTAAGGGATTTATATACTGTATAGCAGCATTATATTGTGTGACTGTGTGTGTATGTCAAATGCAGGGAAGGACATGGAAGTCCGAGTAAGAAGCACAGTCGTGTCAACCAATCAGCATATGCTGGTGTGTGTGTTGATGGAACTGGGCAGTGTGTTACAAGATCTGGGCTCCACTGCTGCACCACTGCTGCACGACACCAGCATAGGTGAGTAATCCACCCCATTCGAATACTCTGCATGGTCAGGTCCGGCCGGGGTAATTAAGCACAGGAGTGCTGTGTTGTTTTCTACCCAGCAGCATTTAGGTGTTTGTCATAAAGTGATGGTTTTTTTATGCTAAAATTTTATTTAAAATGAGCAACCATCAGAAGATTATGTGGCATTGTTTTATTTGTACAAAAGAAAATTCTTTATTCATCCTTCACCACTGATGAACATTGATTTGAAAAAATGCATGACAATAATTATTGCTTACATGTGCCTATATTTTCTCTTAAGGTCACTCTGGGATCATAGTTTACTGTCCTGTGGATCTTAAGATCTTTTTCAAAGTAAAATAACTATACTAATGTGTTAAACGATGCTCCATTTACAAAAATAAATATATTGATGTAGTTTTCTTTGTCATCCCTTTACTTTTAATACTGCTCAGTTAATCCCATAAAAATTGAAATCGCAGTGTGGACCTATGCAATGATTTAATTGCTATAAGCTGCAATTTGTCGCAGGTAATATATGCAAAGTTGGGAATTTTTAGAATTTGTCAAAAATGTCAGAGATGATAAATAATAGTGAACACCCTTTAAATAAGATCATTTGTCTAAATACAGTTTTGGTGTTAGCCTAAATAAATACAGTTAAATACAGAATACATTTAATAGTTAAATATTGCAGTTTAATTGAAATAGCAATGTGTCAAAATAATCGCCACATATTCAATTTTTTTTTTTTTTTTTTAATTTATTTTTTTTAATCAAATCATACCACCCTACTTACAGTATGAGTGACCACTGATCTTTCCAGAATTGGTTGTGTTTAAATATATTTGTTGATCTCCTGGCATAGACTTAACCTTTATACATTGTCCATAGAGTTTCAATAGGCCCGGGACTTTAAAAGTTTAAGATCTGCTTTATCTATATTCCAACTAGATTTGATGTGTGTTTGATTTTATTGTTCTGTTGGAACACTCCATTTTGTCGATTTTGGAGCATGGACTTCTTTCTTTGACAGCAGCATTACAGTCCATGGAGAATAACATGGAGCTGTTACTGTTCTTACATACAGTTGTTTGAACTGACCTTGCAACCTGCAGTTGTTTAGAAATGGCTCCAATAGACATCTCTAACTTAGCTCCTTGGACTTTCCCTATTTACTGTGTTGGTCAATCCAAAGAGTGCATCAAACTAATCCATTTTTGTGTTAGCACAGAGCAACTTCCTGCTGTAGTCAATCAGTTTCTGTTACAGGACGTAGAGAGGCCTTGGGCTTGGTAAATTAAGATATTTTGAGGCTTTCAGCACCCGGATAGCAATTTACCAATTTTTCGATACAGACAAGATATTGCAGTGTGAAAGCATTTTCACTAGTGATCGTAGACCTTCTATACGGTTTGTTTAAAGTGTGCTGAATAAGCATGTGTTAATATGGTTACATTACTTGTAACCAGAAAGGCCGTAAGTGAAAATAATGTTTAGGCACTAATTATTGCCATGCAGTTTTCAGATCAGTATTCATCATCCAAGGCATGCTTTAGAAACACTCTTCTTGACAAGACAAGGCAAAGACAAGAAATGTTCTGTAATGTTCAGAGCATTTATTCACTTATTTTTGTTCCTGTTTTTCCAATTTGGATGCAAATACAGTCCAATTAAAGCTGAAAGTTGTTATTTGCCAAAAGTGGATTGGACTTATTATATATTGAACATATTGAACGTATTATTTAATCTCAACTCCAATATATTTGGGTAGACATCTAAAATAATATACTTTGTCATTGAAAAAATATTTATAGACCTGACTGTTGATCAGAGTTTGCTTATGTTGCTAGATGCTAGTGAAGTTTGATGTATTGTGCTCCTGAGCTTTATAATAAACAGTACTTCAACAAAGGTCATTGATTGTTCATATGCTTTTTTTTTTTTGTCCTTCTTTCTTTCTATTTTCTTCCTTTCACTGTTGTTCAGGAATGTTAGATTCTGTGATCTCTGTGCTCCTTCACCCTAGCTTATCTGCACGGCTGGCAGCTGCTTGGTGCCTGCGCTGCTTAGCTGTTGCGCTACCCGCTCAGCTAGTTGTACTGCTCGACCGCTGTTCAGAGAGGCTTAATGCATTGAAGTCTTGTCCTGAGGCTGTAGCAGGATATACTTCTGCTATCGCTGCCCTGCTGGGTGCTGTGCAACATTGCCCACTGGGGATACCGCATTCTAGGGGCAAGGTAAGAAAAATTCTGAAATCTTTCACAACATATGTTTTGTTACATGGCTGAAACATCACAGAACAAACTAGAGCAAACCTAGCTGCAGAGTGGGTGTCTACCTAACCTTTATATAGTACAAGCATCTAGCCAAAAAGTCAGATTCGTTTTTTCAGGCCAGGCAGAGACATGGAAGGATTTCTCTCATATTAAATATCACTGTTTCCAAGTTTATTAAATTGTAGTTAGATTCAAAATAATATTATTTACATCATGCTTTACATGCTTTATTAGGGTTTGATGTTAAGGCTGCTGTTAGTCAGATGGACAGAGAAAATTAGTCTGGATTAGGAATCGAATGTATTGTAATCATCTCGTGTTAAAAGTGCAAAATGTGAAATCTCCATTGTTCCTAGCGGGAGAAAAAAAAGCATTTATTTTCTTCATCAGAAAACAGAAGTTTTTTTTATTTTCAAACATTGCAGCATATTTAACTTGTTACACCTGTTTATAAGCTATTAAATTTAGCTATGACTTAGATTTCTGTTATATTAACTCAGTGGGAAAGGTAGGAAAGGGGATTCATATGCAAGCCACTGTTTTATCTATTTGATATATTTAGTAGGTAACATAAATGTAATATTTGTGCATTCAGATTGTACCTTTCAAAAAATTACTGATAAATGAACACATTTCAGAGGGATTACTGCTGTGCTTCTGATCTCCCCACTTAATATTGGACCGAAGTAAACATAATAATATAATCTCTTGCCAATAATATGTTAATAACTTGTTTTTTAGTCTACACTTGTGCACCTTTTTGTATTATTTTAAGATATTAATAAATATGTCCAACCAGGTGGTGATGGACCTGGCTGAAGATTTATTGCGCTCTGCTGCCCAGAATAGTAAAATCTCCATCCAGAGAACTCAGGGAGGCTGGCTGCTACTCAGTGCACTGAACACTTTAGGTAATCATACAAATGTGTTCTACTGATGGAGTCAAGGAAGATGCATTTATTCTGTAACATTTTTCATTTAGTCGAATATCCATCAGTGTCTCTTCACTTTTATTATCTGTTTGCTGATATAAGTGCCTTTGATCAACCTGTGTTGTTCGTTGAGATTTTGCTAGTAAAAGACAACAACAACAACTTAAGTCTGCAGTTGTACACTTTTTTTTGTATTATTTTATTATATAAATAAATAGGTGATGGACCTGGCTGAAGATTTATTGCGCTCTGCTGCCCAGAATACTAGGGTTTTAAAAAATGTCTGAATGTCAATTCATGGCTTATAAGCGCAATATTAATACCATATACCAATTAAATATTTGACTTAAGCATTAGTGCACTTATACTGGCCATCAAGTATTAATCAGTTACAGTTCAAAATGATTTGCAATTAGTCATCATTATTCATATAAACAGCAATGACTCAAAGACATGCAATAAATATTTTACAACTAGGGTGGGTGATAATGTAATTTTTTTTTTTAATTGTGATTCTCAAAGACATTCTTGTGAAACATATGTATCACAATTTTGTGGTTTACCCAAAAACTACCAGCAAACATTACAGGTGTGATATCATGATGTACGTACTATTAAATGTACAATTTATTTATTATTATTATTTATTTAAAGAAGATTTTTTACATTTTGTTTAAAAAGGGGTTGTTTTTGTATTTTACAATTTTAGGGGCTTAAGAACAATGTTTCTACGTACAAATCACTGCCGTTAGTCAGTAGGTAATTGCATTGACTTATAATATACGATTATAAGCATCCCAGCTGAATTCACACCAATTTTTTTAGGACCCACTGTAGTGAAGCATCACCTTTCCAGAATGCTGCTGCTGTGGAAATGTGCCTTTCCTCAATCTGTTAAGGAGTTGGAGAGTGAACTGAGACGCGGAGACTCGTTTACATGGCAGGTAGCACTGGAAGCTCGTGCAGGAGCACTGTGCGGTGAGTGGCTATAAACTGAACCTAGATACTGTAAATGTAATCTTAAACTAAACTGTATAAGTGATCATCAGTTCTATATCCATCCACCTGCTCGATTGAAAACATTTATACTAGGGAATATTTCAATATTAGACATTTAAACGTCCCTAAGTATTGTTAAAAGGTGTTTAAGAGTAAGAGAGAATGATGATGATGAGAAAGCATGAAGGACTGGGAAGCTGATTTTTAAGTTAAGCACATTTGTAATAATAATGTCTTCAAGATTAATCAGAATATAATCTCCTTATTTATACAGAAGACATTTGTGGACATGTTTTTTTTTCTTCCTCATTAGCAATGAAGAATCTACTGGTTCACTGCAGAGATCACCTCGACGATGAGTTCATTGGTCGTCTGCTTCCTCTCCTCTCGTGTGCTGTGGGCCTGCTGAATCTGTGAGTGCTGTATAAATGTATACACATTGCTGTTTAAAAAATAATACATTTACATTGATTATCTCATTAAAACAGCACCTGTCAATGGGTGGGATATATTACGAAGGAACAGTCATTTTTTTAAGTTGATATGTTGAAATCAGGAAAATGGCGAGTCGGAGCATCTCTAAAAGGACAGGTCATGTGGGATGTTCCTGATATGTGGCGATAAGAACTTACCAAAGTGGTTCAAGGTAGCACAACGTTAGCCTGTTGCCTGATCCCACAGAGCGGCTACTGTAGGACTGGATATTTAATGCTGGCTGTGATTAAAAGAGGTCAGCACTGCTGCATAGCTGCGGCCAGGCTGACTGTCCTGTCCTGGGTGATGCACTCCTCTGTCCACCAGAACAAGTGCAAAAGTTGGAAGTGGAAAATGGAAGAAGGTGGTCTGGGGTGATGTATTAATGATGTGATGTGCTTGCATCACTTACCTGGTAAAATTATATAGCACCAGGTTGCGCTATGTAATGAAGACAAGCTAACATGCAGTCCCTTTGACATGTACCACTAACCTAAACGTTGTTACAAAGCAGGTACATACCTTCATGGCAATCTTATTTCCTACTGGCTGTGGTCTGCTCCATCCATGGTCTGCCACACTGCAGAATGGTTTGAAGAACAGGACAAAGAGTTCAAGGTGTTGACTTGGCCCTCAAATTCCCAAGATATTAATACAGTTGAATATCTGTGAGTATCTGTCAAGGGGCACCACATCAGACCATCCGATCCACACATCATTTGGCACATTTTATGCCGGACGTCCTTCCTGATGCAACCCTCCCATTTTATCTGCCCTTTGGTCTGACACTGTATATGTGTATATGTAACTAAGGTGATATATAGGAAATGGATAAACCTCTTATTTTCATGCGGTGTCAGAGCCTTAAATGTTTTTCTATCCCTTTCAAGATTTCTTCATGAATGCATTTTCATAGTGTAATGTGCTTGTTTTATTTTTTACTGCCAATTTACTGTATAGTTTATATTGAGAAGAGCTGGTTTAATCAATCGGATGAAACTGTATTTCACACAGGTGCTGGATTATGTTATTCTTTAAATAAATGTTACAATCAGTGTGTCCATGCAGGTGCACAGTTAGGTTTTCCTTTAAAACTTTCAGTGCAAAATAGGGGAAAAATTGCGTGTTTATACAGTGCGATATACTGTATACTATAATGCTTTATCTTAATGTTTATTAATTATTAGGAAACACTAAATGGCCTCTTATATGATTTCTTTTTTTTTGTGATAAAGGTCACCTTCTCTAATGAAATCCTATGGGAAACAGATAAAAATTGCTGTGTCTGTCTTCCAAGTAAGAGTGTATGAAGTCCTTGCATTGTTGCCACCGAAGACCTATGAAGGTAAGCTCTGTGCACAATCTGTCTTTGGTTAGATTCTTACTGGATTTGAATTTAATTGCAATGAGAAACAATGATAAAGGCTGGTGTTTTTTTATGCTGGTGCTGCATGGAGTCTTCTCTCTAAAACCCTCTAAACTCTAACTAACGCATGCTTTTCCATAAATCTGATTTGCAGTTGCAATTTAAGAAATCTAGGCTGGTCTTAGGAACATTTACTTTCAAGCATGCACATGCATGCACTTCAGGCAGTAACATTTACAGATTGGCACACACAAGATTACGACTTGCTGTAATGTAATGTCATAAGTAAAGCGATCGAATTGTCCGATTTTAATTTAAGTTGACCTAGTCTAACGATGAGCTATATTTATCTAAAATTAGATAAGTAAATAAAAACACACAATGGACCAACAAAAGTGGTATATTCTAATGCATAATTCAATAAAAATTATACAGTATATTTGTTTATAATAATGTTATAAATAAATAAAACTGTATTTACAATTCTTCTCTTGTACAATTTCCTTTCATTTATTTATATATTGCTAAAAAGCACTATACAAGTAAAATTGAATTGAATTCCGTTATGCAGTCGATATTGCCACCTGATTAGAGAAGAAACAGCCAGTCAGATGTAATGTGTGGAAGTCTGTTTTGTGGCAGTTTTGTAACTCCATATTCTGTAGGTAACTGACATTCATGAATCTTTTTGGTCTTCTTGGAACAGATAATTTTGAAACTGTGTTGAAACATCTGTTGAATAACCTCACGGATACAGAGAACACAACATGTCCTGAGGTCAGCCTTCTACGGCCACTGTGCCATGACCCAGACCTTTCTCTGCTGGGTCCGGCTCTGCATGACGTGGACCAGCGCTACATTGAGGAGCAGGTCAGTCTCTGACCAGTACACTTGTCAAGAATAACAACAACTATTATTATATATCATGTTAATGATTCATTATCAATTTAGTTCACAAGGGGAAAGGAATGACAGTTCCTTCTTGTATAGGTTTTGTTTTGCTTTACACTGACTTACAGTAAATTGGTTTAGGAGAAGTTTGACCTAAGAACCTGAGAATCTTTGTTTTGTTAGTCAGTAGAAAAAAGGAAGATTGGGCTGTGGACTATTTGGTTGATTAAAAATATAGAATTGCGCACGAATTGAAAAGCTTTATTGTTGTCTGACAGACTAACAGAACTTTACTTAACAGATCACTTTAATAATTTTAATACTTATAACTAGTACCTGTAACTATATGCATTGAATCTGATAAATGATTTCTCTATCGCCTTACTGACTCCAGAAATGTTTTTTTTTTTTTTTTGGGGGGGGGGGGTCTAAAAATATTTTTTTTGCATTTATAATAGATATGCAACAGAAATGGTTGGTTTTCAGCTTGATCCGTCATGACTGATGATTGGTTGATAAGCCTCATATATAACCGATTCAGTTTAGGAGCCGTGCATGCTCATTGTCAAGTTGCATTTTAAAACTTTGGAGGAATTTAAGGAGATACCGTTTCACTGTTATCGTTATAATTCAACACTAGTTTCTTTCTAAATAATTCATAATTTTTATCCTGTGAAGTACTGTAGGAGGGAATTATTTTCTTTGTTTCTTAGAAGAAATATCTGGCAGATGACATAACGGAGAAAAACATAGTAAAAAGTGGAGCTTTTTTGTTTAATTTAATTTGAAATGTAATGTTAAATTCTTGTATTTGATGTTGGTTTGTTTTGTTTAGATGCTGCCTTTTTAATTGAGAAAATTATGTTCTGAGAACTGGACTAAATTGAAACTCCAAAATCAATTCAGTTGTAAAGCTGTTGATTAAAGCTAAAGACTTTGGGCTTAGGCAACCCTTTTAAAGGTTGTAATAAAAAAAATTAATAAACAAATAAAAATATTGAATTGGGATATTTATAAAAATGTGATATTAACAGTATCTCAATCTTAATCAGAATTGCATCTAGGTATTGTGATAATATCTTTCTGGGTGATGAGTAGTGATTCCTATCCCTAATGTTTACAGTTACTGCTCTGTGAGTTTCTTGTCCTGTGTTTCTCCACAGCTACATGGAGGCAAAATGGGAGGTGGAACTTTAGAGTATGACCCTTTCACCATATGTGAGAAATCTAAGAAGGCACCTACACCCCTTCCCCCAGCTGATGCGCTCATCATTCATTCAGTCCAACTGTTTGGAGTCATTTTTCTCCATTTGGCGGTTCATCAGAGGTGATGTTTCCTGAAAATTAATTAAGTTAATTTCTTTATGATTTTCCTATTTGTGGTTACTTGTTCTGCTGAACATACAGTATTTGTACTCTTACTGCATATACAGGGGTTGGACAATGAAACTGAAACGCCCACAATAATTCATTAGTATGGTGTAGAGCCTTCTTTTACAGCCAATACAGCATCAATTAGTCTTGGGAATGACAGATACAAGTCCTGACAAGTGGCCAGAGGGATTTTGAGCCATTCTTCTTGCAGAATAGTCGCCGGGTCACTACGTGATGCTGGTGGAGGAAAACGTTTCCTGACTCGCTCCTCCAAAAACCCCAAAGTGGCTCAATAATATTTAGATCTGATGATTGAACAGGCCATGGGAGGTGTTCCTCTTCACTTTCATGTTTGTCAAAACACTCTGTCACCAGTCTTGCTGTGTGTATTGGGTCATTATTATCCTGATACATGGCACCGCCTTCAGGATACAATGTTTGGGTGCACATGGTCCTCCAGAATGGTTCGGAAGTCCTTGGCTGTGACTCGCCCATCTAGCACAAGTATTGGGCCTAGAGAATGCCATGATATTGCAGCCCAAACAATCACTGATCCACCCCCATGCTTCACTTTGGGTACGCTTCTTTGGGGCTTCTCCTCATCGTAACTCTCCCGGATGTGTGAAAGACAGTGAAGATGGACTCATCTTCACAGCCCAAGATTTTTGCTGACGGAAGTTTGACATTGGCACAAGTGACAAAAGGTTTGGCTGTAGCAGACCGGCCATATACATTGTCCCTGCGGAGCTCCTGATGAACAGTTTTAGTGGAAACAGGAGAGTTGAGATGCACATTTAATTCTACAGAAAGTTGGGCAGATGTGGTTTTATGTTTAATCCTGGTTAGCACCCGTACATCCCTTTCAGACAGCTTCCTCTTGCGTCCACAGTTACTCCTGTTGGATGTGGTTCGTCCTTCTTGGTGGTATGCTGACATACCGTGGCTCTTGATACAAAGACTTGCTGTCTTGGTCACAGATGCGCCAGCGAGACACGCACAAACAATTTGTCCTTTTTTGAACTCTGATATGTCACCCATAATGTTGTGAATTTTATTATGTGTCTTAAGTGAGCAGTGCATATTCGAATTCTTGAAAACCTCAAGAACTAAAGAAATGTTGTATAGAAGAATGGGTCGAAATTTCTCCACAATGATGTTTGAGACTGTTAGTCACACAATAAATGATTACTTCAAGTTATTGCTGATAAAGGTGGATCTACACCCTATTGAATCATAAGGGCACTTCATATTTATGTTGGTGAAGGCTAGTTTTGCTTAATGTTTGACAGTTGTGTTCCAATAGCACTTTTCTACCTCCAATTTCAGGGTTCAGATTCTGGAGCAGTTCTGTGAGTGTGTGAGGCAGCTAAAAGGCACTCGGCAACAGATGGTCCAAGTCCATGTAACAGCTGCTTTTTGTAGCAGTCTGAAGGTACGGAAAGCTTCTGCACTGTCGGTGTGCTGTTTTGTGGAACTTTTTCAGGTTTTTGTGAATAGGGCAAAAGGGACATGATTATATAATTATGTGCAAGAGACAGTTCCTTTTGCTGTGTGTGTCTCTGTCTGTCTGAAGGGGCATGGTGTCCAGTGACGCGCACGCACACCGAGAGAAAATGGAACTTTAACCTCTCTAATAAGACTTGCTTTTGCTTTATACACACACACACACACGTGTGTTATAATAAACAGTACACACGCGCTGTACACACACACATACAAACGCAAAATATAATATGTTTTATGCACACACACATGGTCAGTGTTATAGTAAACAGTACACGCATGCACGGATGTTGATTATACCAATGTGAGGCTAAGAGCCAGCAGGGAAGACGATTACCCACAATTCCGCAGCGCAGGAGAGAGAAAAACCCTTGGCTCAGTTGTGATCACGTGACGCTCAGCGGCAAAACAAGAAGCGCATACGTGATCCATGATACTCGTAAACCAAGACTTGTTCATTTTTCAAGTCAAAATTTATTTAAAATCTTTGCTCATCTTGCAGAACGCTTGCAAATCGCGTTACTCACAATCTGAGGTTTCACTGGAATTTGTTTTATGTTTACTTTATATTTTGTATTAATTATTTTTATGTATTTATTTTTTGGGGCTGTGGAACGAATAATTTGAGTTTCCATTATTTCATATGAGAAAATGTTTTGAAATATGAGCCCGCTTCTGGAACGAATTATGTTCGCAATCCAAGGTTCCACTGAATTACAGAATTAAAAAAATCATGTCAGTTCATTTTCCCTCTTTAATGTTATATAGAGACCCACAAGTCCAATAAAAATACAAATAGACATGTTTTAGGGAATCTACTTTACAATTAGCTTATTGCGTAAGTTTTTGCACCAAATATATCTTTTAGAATTATTCCTTCTTTGTCTAAACAGACCATAAATGTTTTGTCACATGTCTCACAGCGTGGTAGATAAAACAGTTAGACAGAGGCTTAGTGGGGTTGTTTTGTCCATTGTCTTTTTAAACTCTCGAGTTGGCTCTTGGAGGGTGAAGAGACACACGAATCAACCATGTGCTCCTGTGCCATTTACAACACCTGCATGGCAGAAGCTCATGTTTGTTCAGTGCTTTTGGCATGCACACTAGCGCTAGTCGTTCACCCTCAAGCACTGAGCAGTTTATCAGTTTGCATCTAGACTTCACACTTTTGTGAGAGACCAGCATTGCCATGGTGGACCCTTCCTTGATCTTCTATCTGTAACAAGAAGACCTGCTATGGGTGAAAGCTTCAGGTTTTCCCGGCATTGGTATCTTTAGCCTTTGCCACCCAGTGTAATGTGGAGTGTGTGAAATGTCTGCCCAAGGGGTAGTACTTCACCTCCTCTAGGACTAATTTTGTGGCTAGTGCAAGGTGGCATAGCACCTCTATACAAGGGTTAGTTTTGTACTCATGGACAAGGTTTTAAACATTTGGGAAGGCATTTACTTTTCCATTATTTGTGTTAATATCAAAAGAATAAAAGAATAATCAAAAGTTTCTTAGCACTGGCAAGCTGGGCCCTTTCCGGATGCTCCACCAGGGTGTCTACTCATTGAAGCAGGTTGCTACCAGACTTAAAAAAAAAAAAAAGTCAGTGCAGACCTATAGTCATTCCAGATATTCCGTCTTGCAGAATCTGACATCTTCCTTTTTAGTAGGTTTGTAGCTGAGTCGATACTCTGGATGGCTTCTTAGTTCCTTATGTTACCATCTGTGAGATGCATCTCCCCAACTCTCTTGTGCCCACAAACTGATCCACCAATTCCTCCAGTTTTGGATGCTATGAGGTGAAGTTTAGTTCTTTTTTGACTAAGGTATGCCTGGGTGGTTCTACAAAGACATTCGCAAAAGCTGAGAATGCAAGGACAAGTTCCCTTTTTGTTATTGAGTTGACATAAAATTGCTGGGTTTGTTTTCACTTACCTAGCCATTGCAGATGGTATTTCACTGGGACTCTTTACTTGCTGACACCCTTTTACACTCTTTCCCTTTTGATATAGTTTACATCAGTTAACTCAACATTCGCATATCTGTATCTTAAAAATGAAAAAAAAAAAAAGTAAAATATGTCTATGTAACCTTTGGATTTCTAAGAACACAATGCAGGTATACGTCATTATAAAAATTAAGTATGTATGAAAGTATGAAAACAATTATCAATATTACTCCTTCATTAACACTAGTAGTTTAAGGTGAGTAAGCTGTATGAGGTGTACTGCGATACATGAGAATATTTGCCAGGTAAGGACTCAGGGGTGCGTTGTTATCAACAACCTGTTATCAACCTGTTATCATTACAACCTGTCTTTCATCACAGCTCATTTCATGATTTGCACTGATCTCTCTGCTGCCAGTTGAGACTAGTTGTAATTCATTATCTGATACCAGCTCCTCTGATAGTCCATATGAGGAAAACAAGCTCTGTAGTACTTCAGTGATGTTGTGTGAGATGGTAGAGACCATGGGAAAACTTTAAATGAGTGTCTAATCACCACCAGTCCTGGGTGTACTTCAGTCTCCCCTGTGACCTTGTATACAGGATAAAGCGATATAGACTATGACTGAATAAGCCTTGCTTCAGCAGGGGGATAAAACCAAGAAGGAGTAAATAAAATACAGTAAAAGCTGATATTAATTTGGGGTTAGTTAGAATCTCTTTTTGGTGACATGTATATGATAATTACATTTAACATAAGTTTGAATGTTGTTTGATGCCCCATTGTAGAAGGGTGTGCACACTTGTGCAACCATTATTAAAGGTTTTTTTCTATTTTTTCCAAAATGTTTCAATTTAACACACGTATTTGTTTCATACACTTATCACATTAAAGATAAGAAAAATCAGACATTTATCTTTAATTTTTTTCCGTGGTTTTTTCCTTATGGTTTTAAACTTTTATATCCACTGTAGATCATAAAATGGGGTGTAGGTCAGAAATTGGGTGAAAATTGTGATAATACAACTACCACCAATGTCACCTATTACCAGTTTCAAAAGTCATGAACCACACCTCATTTCTTCATAGTTTGCTTCCAAAGAGACAGACTTTCTTGCATTTTTTAATGTAGTCTTGAGGAATAGTGATGGACATGAAGGACATATTTCTACGACCTCTCATTTTTGGCAAGTTTTTGACTCTTATTTTCAGTCCAGTCCCTGTACCTGAGCAGTTTCAGAGGAATGTATTTTTGTCATTCAAGTTAAAAAACTTGAGGCATGAACCAGTGAGAAACAGGTGCAGATGATGACAGATGATCAGGCTGCTGATTAGTATACTGGTGATGCTGAATACTGAGAGGTTGGAAAAGACGAGAGGGGAAATGCAGTTGCTGCTATTACATACAGCAATTTTTTTTCAATTGTGTCTTTAGGCACTTTGCAGCCTGTCACAGTAATAATCTAAAAATAACAACATTATATAATTTAATATAAAGAAATGAGGGGTAGCTCAAGATTTTGCACAGTACTTTGACAAGCAAACACATTGTACTGTCCTCTAATATGATTATGATGATACCTCTGCACGTTAATGCAAAAACAATTTCTTGATTGCTTACCTCGACCATTCTAGTATATGTAAATTCTGTCTCTCTTTCTTCAGTGTTTGGCACTAGGTCATGTAACACTTGGTCCAGAGGAGGTGCAGAAGCCTGCACTCTCTCTCCTACTGGGAGCACTGGAGAGCTCCAACCTTCTACTGCGCTGTGTGGCTGCTGAGGGTTTAGCCCGTTTAGCACAGCTTCTCAATGACCACAGTGTAACAGTCTCCCTCAGCCTGATGAGCTTCGATAAGTGAGTGTTTCTGCAGTGTTAAAATTCTCAGTTAAGTTTCTCACTTTTTAAATTCCTCACACCCAGCTCTGTACCCTGGTCTTCAAGACTCTAGAACAGGGGTGGCGAACAAGTTAGGCACAAAGAGACAAAATTTTGAACTGTGAGAGTCAGAGAGCCACACCACGCAGTGACCTGCCAAAACAGACAAACACTCACACAAAAACACACAATTAAGTCCATATTATTCACCATAACACTTTCTTCCCCTTACAAAACAACAATGTGTTCATTTCAAGGTAAGTGTCCACCCTCAACACGCCTCAAATGCAACTTAGCCAGAGTTAACACATCAACTACCCTGGAGGTTGCTGTGGCACCTGTCTCTCTCTCTCTCTCCTTCTCTCTCTCTCACTCTAACACACAAGTATACACACAACTACTGAACTCACTTCAGAAACACTGGTAGGGGATGTATAATATAAATTGATGGAGTATTAAAATATTAACAGAAACATGCTCAGTCAGGTGTTTTTTCCAATCTACCTCACATATTTTGTTACCTTGTTGGAGTGATGGTATGATGATGATCTCAGTGGGATTTCTGGCATCTTTTGTTTTCAGTAATCCTCTGCAAATCAGGTTTGTATTTAGTTGTAGCCACTCGTAGCAGTTCCTTTAAGTGAGTGTCAGTCAGTATGGACCGGTGCTTTTTTCTTTCACGTGTTTCAAAGTAGAAAACAGGGACTCACAGACGTATGTTGACGAGAACATAGACAGCAGAAAATGACGCTGAAGATTTGAAGCCTTGAAATGTGATATGGTAGTATTGCATATTAAACACAGCGATTTCCCATTCCGTTCAATAAAGAAGAAAGCATCTTCCCATTCGTCCAAAAATGTCCTGTGTTCATCTTCATATTTTCGTTTAGCTTTGCATTTTGCTATTTTGACGACGAGGGTGACATCCTGCATGCGTATTAAATGTTTACTTAATTTCCCGGTATTAGACGTAACCCGCGGAGATGATTGGCGGTCCCTTACGTCAGAAGCAGCATAAAAAAACCCCAATCTGCCAAATTATTTTTTAAATATAATTTATTATTTGTTTTTAATGGGCCCTGATGAATTTGACTGTGTTTTAAGAGAGAATAAAAATAAGAGAAACATGAAACTTGGCAAAGAGCCACAGTATGTACAAAATATGATAAGAAGCAAAGAGCCGCATTCATTTTGGCCGGGAGCCACGCGGCACCCCTGCTCTAGAACAACAGGATCAACAATATCTCAAGGTACCATGTATCGAGACACTTTTTTTTGTACTAGCTTCCTAGTTGTGGAATCATCTTTCTCTGGCTGCTGCATGAACAGCTGAATTATTATTGTCAAATGTAATATGCAAAAAATGGGTCCCTTTGAATTGCACAGTTTTAATGTCCATTCTAAGAGAAATGAGTCTTGGCAATAGTGCTAGTGGCAGTAGACACTGACTTATTTTACTATAATTTGATGGTGACTGTAAAGTGTAAGCTGTGCTAAATAAGGGGAGAACCCAAATTCTGTAATTATTACATGTAAATAGCGTGTGACATATGACCCTTTTAGATAGAAAATAAGTATAATTCCTCCATAATCTGTTTACACAAAGAGATCATGTACATAGTGTTTTAAATAGTACTGTGGCAGATTATGTTGTTTTTTGAACCAGATTTTACTTTATTCCTCTAGATCAGCTTCAGTCTCTCAAAGACACCGATAAGCCACTAATAACAAATACTGGGCAGTTCTTTAGATTATGCTTCCTCCTCGGTTTATTTAGTACTGTATGACCAATACGTTAGTGCCTTGTGTATGTGGATTTCCAAGTAAGACTTCTGTGTGAATATAGAATAGATACCCTTGCTGTTCTTGTGTACAGTACCATTTAGGACGTACTTCTGCCCTTTACATTGCTTTGTTGTACACTGTTTTAGTAAGTCCTCCTGACAGAACTTGTGAATCTCATATTTACAAATATTACTAATGATAATTTCTACTTGTTTTAAGGATCTCTTTTATTTACAACAATTTAGTTTCCAGAACCAGTAAAGAAGCCTAGTAATGGTTAGATGTTTGTTCCTGCAGGCTGAAAACGGCACGAGAGGGCGTCTTGCGGAGTGGATATTCCCTGTTGCTGGGGGCACTCTATCGCTACCAGGGGGCAATTACTTCAGCCAAACACCTCAGTGCTGTTAAGGGGATTCTTTTCTCACTCTCACGGGAGAGCAGCTCGCCAGAGGTCCAGGTGAGACAGACCTCCATATTTAATTTGATGGAATTTTTATTTATTGTTTTTTTCTTTTAGTTATGTCTTTGGCTGGCAGTTTGGGTTGAGATGTGCCATTCCACATAATGCAGTCTTACATTTTTGAGTTCACACTTCACTTACCATCAAGTCTAATTTAGTTCATTCATTTATTTAGTAGAGGTTTTACCCCTCCACTAATCATTTTATACTCATTTTTATCTGTGCCTTTGTGCAGATGTGCGCTCTCCATTCTTTGGCGATGGTGGTGGACCAGGCTGGACCTTTGTATCGCTGTCATATGGAGGCCAGCTTGACTCTAATTTTGAACTTGCTCCTCACCACATCACACACTCATATGGAGGTGCAGCAGAGCCTGGGGCGCTGCCTCAGTGCGCTCATCATATCACTGGGTCCTGACCTGCAAGGTACAGACATCCATGTCAAGTGAATGCTTAATAATTCCATAACATAAAGTCTTCACTGGAATAAATATGGATAGTTTAGCAGAAGATGCTTTGGAAGATTGTTCTGGAATAGCATCCTATAAACAGACACAAAAATAAACTTGTATCAGAATGATGCTATGAATAGAAAGAAGGGAACACACCTCTTTTAATCTCAACCATACCACCTCATCTTTTGGGCATATATATTTCTTCTTGTATTCTCTAATTATGTAGCTGCTGACAAAATAAGCAGGGTGAATTTTAAACTCTTTTTAAGTCAATAAAGCTCCTTTCAGACATGTACCCCTTTCCATAAGCATTATTGAAATTTAAGGGGACCAATCCGTAAATGTTCATCATGTGTTATAAGCTCCAAAAAGCAGTGGGACAGTTTGCAATATGAGACTGCGTGTGCATTTAAAATATTTAATTTCAGTAATTTAAGTTCAATTACAAACTACTGTGGTAGACGACTAAATTATCAGTAACTTTGTTAATGTATAAAGGTTAATAGACTTAACTGTTTAGTTTGATGGCGGAGGTCTACAGAGAGTGACTGGTGAGGAAATGACTATTTAAAGCTTTAGGATGACTGAAATGATCTTGTTTTTCAGATGTTCAACTGTAATAAATCGAATGTAAATGCTTGAGTGGTAACAGAAATTCTGGGGCAGGTCGAGCCCCATCGCTACATGGTTATTGAATATTTTCCAAAAATAGTTAATTCCTTATGTACTCGACTATATTTATACTAAAGGCAAGTGGAAATATAACTATGGTCCTAACAAGTGGTTCAGAATAAAAAAAAAAAAACTATAATGGAGTTTTTACATTGTAAATTTTATTACAGTGTGAATAAAAGCAATGGTTCAGAACACTAATTGTTCTTATTAACTATTTCTTACAGTATGATTAATTTTTAATGCAATACTTCTATACTCTTATGGAAGCTAAGTGAATACATTTAATATTCCATTTACCAAAACCATTTTGAAGCCTGATTCCATTTGTCAGTGCATACTGTACATTCATCTGGATGCTATGAACTTTAGACAACATTTGTTTATACCCATGTGGTGTTTTGTGTTGTGTACAGGTGAAAGTGTGGGCATGTGTGCGTTGAGGAGCTCATGTTTACAGGCCTGTGCTATAATGCAGGACAGTCCAGACTGCCTGGTGCAGGCTCAAGCCATTGCATGCCTCCAACACTTACACATGTTCTCACCCCACCATGTCGACCTGGCCAGTCTGGTCCCCAGTCTCTGTGTGAGTATCTTACACACACACCACACACACTTAATCACGGGAACCGACAATAAAATTAGGATTCAGATAAAAATCTAAAATTTAAGGCTGATGAGGGTTTTTAAACTGTTTATTAATGATTGTTTTATCCTTTATTATAAGCACGTGTAGTGCATGTGGCTGTGAACGTTGTGCCTGATCATCACAAGATTTGCTATTTAGTAGTAATTTGTAATTTTAAAATTATCTATGTTTAATTGTTCTGCTTAGTTGAGACTCCAAATAAACACTTCCAAAATAACACAAAAAGACAGTTTTCTACGGAAGCGCATTGCATTCACAAAAGAAAAAAAAAAATCACAGGAATTATCTCATAATTATGACTTAGTATTTCATAATTATGAGGTCCTTATCTCATAATTATGACTTAGTATCTCATAATTATGAGATAAGGGGGAGCAGTCTCTTGCAGGGGGACATTTTAGTGCATGACATCGGAAACGAAAGTTACTGCATGTTTTTGCTTGAAAGTGCCTCATTGCACACTCATGGAGATGTAGCAGCTATCCTAATGTTTAGCCTGACGACTGTACTGTACATTAGTTAAATCTACTATTATCATCCAAATTACTCAATGATATTAATATCTCCCAGTGTCTCAATCCAAGAAAGAAATAAACGCGAATTWAATTCRCCAATATTTGCTCTATTGTCTAAAAAAATCACAGGAATTATCTCATAATTATGATGTATTTACTCATAATTATTACTTAATAACTTATGATTATGCCTTAACATGTCATGATTATAAGATCCTGGTCTCATGATTATGACAAAAGGTAGGGTTAGGTGATCGGCACAAGACGGGGACAATAGTGCCTTATTTAATTCTCGTTTATTTATTTCTTGGATTGAGACACTGGGAGATATTAATATCATTGAGTAATTTGAATGATAATAGTAGATTTAACTAATGTACTGTTTGTTCCGTGGCGCGGTATGGAGAGAGCTTTAGAGGTGCGCAATGAAATAGGAGTATGTGAGAGTGCTTACGATACACACGGGAAGACCTTCCCGTTTGGAGATGGCGTGGGATTAATAATTAGGAATTTAAATTAAACCAAAGAAAACTGAAAACACAATATAACGGAGCTCCGCCGTCTATGTGAGAACGGACGCAGCTCTGGAAAATAAAGCACTAATAAACTTAAGCTGAGCGCGCACGCTGGGCTCTCTTTCGCTTTCGCCGGCGTCTTAGGACTCTCAACTTACTGCGCRSTTTTCTTTTCTTTCTTTCTTTGGTCTTTGGCCCTGATACCTTAGCGGTGCTACCTAAATGATCTCTACGGCGGTATCAGGACCCTTAAATAAACAGGCCGCCCAGTGCGGCTCGTTCAGGCTGATTGCTTTGGGAACTGCGTATATAAATGTCCGCGCCTTTGCCTGTTCAGAACTCCGGAGTAGCAGCCTGCAGATCTGCCCGTTCTGAACAGTTTATGCGCGGCTCTGCCCCTCACGCGACCCACGTCGTTACATGTACAAGCATCAAGCTAAACCATCGGACAGCTGCTACATCTCCATCTCCTGAGTGTGTAATGTGGCACTTTCAAGCAAAAGGATGCAGTAACTTATGTTTCCGATGTCATGCACTAAAATGTCCCCTGCAAGAGACTGCTCCCCCTTATCTCATAATTATGACTTAGTAAGTCATAATTATGAGATCAGGATGTCATAATTATGAGATAATAAGTCATAATTATGAGATAAATCCTGTGATTTTTTATTTTATTTTGTGAATGCAATGCGCTTCCGTAGTTTTCTAACAAGGGTTTTAACAAAGTATTTTTAAGCGGGTTATTATAAGCTTTATAATTTTTTTCAAAAATTGACTGACATTTTGTCAGTTGCTATATCATGTTAATTCTGGAAAAATATTGTATGTGATTTGTTTTGATTTTTGTTTTTAAACTTGTATACTTTTTATATCCACTGTACTATATTGTGGCATTTTTTTCAATGATGGATTTTTGGAGAGTGTAAATCAAATCAAATCAAAGATGCTCTGGTAATACTGTACTTACATTACTCCACCTGCTCTTCTAAAAGTATCTTATTGTGAATAGAGCTATTGGGACACATACTGTTCAAGCCCCAGCTGCACCATCTATTAAACCCTTGAGCAAGGCCCTTAAACCTGGTTGTTTCATGTATAATGACCCTGCGCTCTGACCCCAGCCTCCTAACACAAAGCTGGGCTGTGCAAAGTATTGTATAAAGAATTTCACTATGCAGTAATGTATATGTGATGAATAAAGGCTTAACTATAAACAACTATAGATAAATAGTTTGTATGTGTGCTGTTATGGACCTTATATCTTTAATTTGTCAATTTGAATAGTCTTTATATGTACTTGAATAACAAAATGTAATAATGAAGCTCTGACTTTTAAGAGAGTTTAGTTCTGGCATGAGATGCCATTCCTTGCTATGACAGTGCTGTGATTTACTCTCTCATACAGGGAATCATGTTGGATTATTCTATTTTGGTATGTCTCCTTCTTTACTGCCAGGCTACAACTTGAAGCATTCACCATTTGCTACTTTTTCTGCCTCTTTTTCTTATTTTTCTCTCTCACTCACTAACTTTCAGATTTTTTTTTTAACACTAACTCTAACAGGCATTGTGGTTTTGAGCATGAACAGTCAGAGCCTCTCACTGCAAGGTTAGTGCCAGGGATTTTTTTTCTGCAATCGACATGTACAACCAATTCGGTCCACTTTAACACGAAGACGGGCCTGACCTTGGCTGATGCAGACAGCTGTTCTCTGAGGACTTGTGACTGCAGTCGTTCGATAGTCCGGGCTTGAAACTTTCTACTGAGCCTCCAATAACGGACTTCCATGTTCCTAACAAACAGTACTGGCAGGTTAATCCCTGCTCTCCGTTATCACCCAAATGAGGATGGGTTCCCTGTTGAGTCTGGTTCCTCTCAAGGTTTCTTCCTATTACCATCTCAGGGAGTTTTTCCTTGCCACTGTCCCCCTCGGCTTGCTCATCAGGGACAATCTGATCATTTTGATTCATACACATTCACATTTCATACAAATTCCCATCATTTTGATTGTGTAGCTGCTTTGCCCAATACAAATAAAATTGAATTGAACCAATACAAGGTTGTATATGACAGGAGAGGGTGAAATTATGGTTTTAGGTTTTTCATGCATTTCAGGTGCTCTGTACACTGGGACCCACTCTGAATAATTTTGCGATGAGTTGGAATGCCATCCTTCCCAGCCCTTTTTATATGACATCAGTTAATGATCTCACTAATAGACTTGTGGCTGAATCCTGCAGCCATGCGGTGGAAAGCCTTCTTTGAATAGAAGAGGTTATTATAACAGCAAAGTATGGATTAAATCTGAATGGGAAATTAAAAAACTACTAAAAAAAAAAAAAAATAATAATAGCGAGTGTTATGGTCAGGTGTCCACAGACTTTTGGCCATATGATATCAACAAAAATAAAGCACATTTGCAGGATTGAATGTAGGGTTAGTAAGAAGAAGCCTTGACAATAGTTCTGCTTCTTAACTACTCCCTTTTCCTCTGCTATTTACCCCCTCTGCAAAAAGTGTTTTCAGGTACTGATTATATGATTATAACTGGATTAAATGCATCTTAATAACAAATTTTCAGTCATATCACTGCAATGCTCTCCTGTTTTTTGTGTTTGTTTGTGACTGTAGCTATACCTCAGCTTTTGCTGTCAGCACGTTGCATATTTTACTTTTATTTTACCCCTCCGTTTATCCCTAAAAGTGGGTATGTTTGTCTGCAGGTGAACCTGTGCAGCTCGCACCTGTATCTACGCAGGGCGGTGGTAGCGTGTTTGCGTCAGTTAGCCCAGCGCGAGGCAGTGGAGGTGTCGGAGCATGCTGTGGCCCTGGTCAAGGAGCTGCCTCGAAGAGACAACACACACTTGGGTGAGGCAGCAGCGCACATCTGTTGGAACACCTTTTTATCTTTTGAAATATGAATATCTGAGTAACTACATGTCCTAGGCAAACAAAATGAAATAGGCTTCATGTTGAAAAATAAAAGATTTATTTATCAAAATTCCAGCAACATATTCAAATGGATGTAGTTTTCATAACTGATCTCACAAACCTTCACAAATGTTGAATATTTCCCCCTTCTGTGACACGACACGCATCCGGGCGGTAATCCAGCTCCTGCCAAACTCACTGTAGCGTATCTTGCGTAACATTCTCCAGCGCCTCAATGATTCTCTGCTCAAGTTCCTCTAAGGTTGTAGAAAGATAGAGGGGATACATTTCTGTTGTGTTCCCAACTTAGGAACACAAATGTACAACATGCACAACTACGTTAAAATAGAACTCTTCGGCCACAATCAGCAAAGGCATGTTTGGAGAAAAAATGCAGTTCATGAAAAGAACACCTTGCCAACTATTAAGCATGGGGGTGGATCTATCATGCTTTGGGGTTGTGTTGCAGCCAGTGGCTCAGTAAACATTGCACACGTGGAGGGAAGAATGGATTCCACTAAATACCAGCAAATCTTGTTCACACCATCTGTAAAAAAGCTGAAGCTGAAAAGAGGATGGCCTTCTACAACAGGACAATGATCCTAAACAYACCTCGAAATCCACTGTGGAAAACCTCAAGCTGAAGGTTTTGGAACGGCCATCACAGTCCCCTGATTTAAACATCATTGAAAATTTGTGGGTAGATCTTGAAAGAGCTGTGCATGCAMRACGACCAAAGAATATTACAGAACTAGAAGCCTTTTGCAAGGAAGAATGGGAGAAAATCYCAAGTACMAGAATTGCAAGACTTTTAGCTGGCTATAAAAAGCTTTTGTAAGCTGTGATATCTGCCAGAGGAGGTGTTACTAAGTACTGATTATGTAGGGTGCCCAAACTTTTGCACAGTGCCACAATAATGTTTTTATTTTTTATCTTTGTTCAATTTATGACATAAGAAGTAACTATGCATCAATGTTTGCTGAAAATATTGTGCATTTTTTCCATTGCAAGAGAGACTGTGTTAACATCTTTCCAATTAAAAAAATCACCAAAATCTGTTATTTATCAAGGGGTGCCTAAACTTTTGCATAATATTATATTATTATACAAATTTCGATAATGAGCCTAATATTTGGAAGGTTGGATTGTGTTCATACAGACTAGTGAGTGAGGTGTCTGAAAATTTATTATTTATTTACATACAGTTAATTGGGTCCCTAATGTAAAAAACCCTGCTTTATAAATCTTGTAAATTTGTAAATGCTTAGTGGATGAGTGACTACTTTATGTGAATCTGCATCATAGATGTGACCATTAAGGAGGTGGGTCTGGAGGGAGCGCTGTTCAGTCTGTTGGATCAAGAGCAGGATGCTAGACTCTGCAAAGACATCGAAGAGACACTCATCCACATGATGAGCTCAGCCACTCAGAGCCAGCTGGCGCATTGGCTCAAGCTCTGCAAGGATGTGCTCTCCTCTGCCTGTTCAGGTGGGTTTATGCCATACGGACAATATAAACCACAGAAACAGTAACCACTTTATTCTGTCTGGGGTTTCAGGAGATCAGAAGCTTATCTTTGGATCAGTGGGTATTAGGGAGGGCTATACCCTGGATTAGATGCCTGCCTAATGCTACATAGATGTGTGCGCGCACACACAAACAATTTAGTGGCAAATGTTATGTCATTTTCAATAGATTTTCTCCCTAAACGACAAGAGATTCCACATACATATACACTCAAAAGTTTGGGATCACTTGAAAATTTCTTTGTTTTCCAAAGAAAAACACATTTTCATGCAAATTAGTCGGAATTGTGACTGTAATGTAGCGGCCAGCACAGTCTCCGGATCTGAACCCTATTGAGCTGTAGTGGGAGCAGTGTGACCGTGTGAACGATCAAGCAAATCTATCTTGTGGGAGATGCTGTAGGGGTGAAATCACAGTAAGTACGTCTGCCAGGCTGTAACTGCTGCAAAAGATGTTTATTTTTGAAGCAGGCAACACGTTCATCATTTTCTTCAAAATCATTATTTCCAGCCCTGACAATGTCGGCATGTCTTGTTCTTTTGCTATAATTCCTATTCGGTCTCATTTTGTGTGGGTTTCCTTAGAAAAAAATACGACAACAATTTCTAAGTGATCCCAAAAGTGATCCCAAACTTTTGAGCGGTAGTGTGTGTATATATACACGCATATGTATATGTTACAGATATTGCAGTATAATTCAATTGCAATGTAATTGCCTATTCTCTTGAATGGACTAGACTCAGTGCTTGGAGCACCTGGGGAGGTGAATCAGGAGGAGGATGCAGACAGCTATAATGACGCATCATTGTTTCATGCCAGCTGTGCATACAGTGGGCCCTTCAACAACATGCGCTGGTCCAGCCGTGTGTTTGCTGTTCAGTGTGTGTGCCACATCATAGCGCAGTGTGAGAGCGGAGACCCGGCTCACTTTGACATGACACTGGCTCAAGAACAACGTTTGCACAAATCCAAAGGTAAGAGATGACTAACTTTAACTGCCAGGACACCTGAGCATGTCTTGTACTTCTCACTCATAATGACCTTCTTAATAGTTTTTTGACTACTTTTTTGTGAAGTTACTGAATACTTTACGAGTACTGGGAGTTTAAATGATTTACTTTGTCAACTTTTTGTCAATTTGTAACAGAAATACTTGTGTATACCACAGGTGATAGTTTGTACAGATGTTCAGAACGTATTGAGTGCATTCAGCTCTAAATGTGCTGATTATATCCAAGTAAATAAATTAGATATGCGGTTTAATGAAGAAACACATATACTTATTAACATGGTGGCATGTTTATCATAAGAAGTTTATTTAATATTTGTGGGAGTGTGTGTCAGTACATTGTAACAAACTTGTGGTTTTGAACCAAGGAGGGAGTGTACATGAAAGATTATTTCTTATCATGGTGACATTGAGAAAATAATGGGAAATGCAGTTAAAAGGAAAAAAATATAAATAAATTTAATTTATGAATTACTTTGTGTAATTCCATAACATTAAACTTAACTATACAAATAAAAAGTATGTCATGTGGCTCTTTAGGTGATAAACACTTTTGTCAAATTGTTGTTATGCAACAGAAATTAAACATTATGGTACATGCTGTAAATATACTGTAAGTGAGTGTCTGGGATTGTTTGTATTCTGTTGCTTCTGTCATACAAAAGGCCTTTTTAATCAAAAAAACCTATAGACTACATCTAAGTGACTTGCAGTTATGCTCTAGAATATTTTATTGTCTATTTAATCGTTTGTCTTGTAGATTTCCTGGTTCTCCACTTGTCTGATCTGGTGCGCATGGCTTTTATGGCAGCCACTGATCATAACGAGCAGCTCCGACTGGCCGGCTTACACATGCTGCTGCTCATCATCCGCAAGTTTGCAGGCATCCCAGAACCTGAGTTTCCTGGCCACGTAATTCTGGAGCAGTATCAGGCCAATGTAAAGATGATATTCAGATAATTACAAAGAAGGCTTTGCATGTGTTGATGTGTTCCAGCAATACTGCACTCATGAGGTCTTGCATTCAGCTGTGTTGCAAGGGATGTAGATTTGTTTAATAACAGCTATTTTAAACGTATTGTTTATTCATATACAGATTTATGAAGTTAGTCCTTTTGACATGTCAGGTAATATTAACTGTAATGACAAATTATCGGAAATCAAATACATCAAGTAATGTTAAATATTAGTTGGTTTAAACTTAATATATGGTACGATATTTAAAGTAGCATTCTGACTTATTGTTGCCTTATTTCATATTACATTAAAATAATGTCATATGTCATACTGAAAGACCCAACAATAAACTATAGTAATGAACTTTGATATAGATTACATACAGAATAGGTTGTGTCTTTCAGCACACCAGTGCATTTCTATCTGCATAGGTAATGTTTTTTAATGTTAAAATCTGATTTCTTTCTTTATTTTCAAAATATATTCAAAAATGTTTGTTTGAAGGTGGGAGCTGCTCTAAGACCAGCATTTTGTGCAGATGCTCCTCCTGATGTCACTGCCAAAGCATGTCAGGTGTGCTTTGTTACATTTGGCTTAAATTACATCCTGTTCTGTGGCTTTCTGGACTAGCTTCATGGTGATTTCCCTTGTTACGGGCCTGCAGGTGTGTAGCGCATGGATGTCCAGTGGGGTTGTCGGTGACCTCCGTGACCTTAGGAGGGTTTACCAGCTATTGGCATCTTCACTAGTCAAAGTTCAGGCAGGGAGGGATACGCCTAATCCTCTCTACAATGAGAGCACCTTAACCATGGAGACCCTGGCTGTGCTCAAAGCCTGGGCAGAGGTACAGTAAGCTGGGTAAAGCTTCTCTTCTCACAATCCATCCTGACCATTTGTACATTCACTTCATGGTCGGTGGGCTTACTCCATGATTCTCACAATATCCATCCCTCAGTGGCACAAATTTCTTTATTTACACTAATCCTACTGAGGTCAAGATGATAATTGAAGTAGATTAAAGATTTGACATTTGTTTCCATGTGAATTAGATTTTTTTTTATAACATTAGAATATTGTTTATAAGTACCAAGTATTTTTCTGTGCAAATTTCATTGCAGGTATATATCGTTGCAGTGGAGAACAGCAAGCACAGAGAGCAACAGGACGTTGCTGATGAAGGTGAAGCTGCAGGCCTGCTAAAACTGGTGCAGGGCGAGCTTGGCACACTGAGCTGCCTGTGGCTGGCAGCACTGCAGGACCATGCACTGCTTACTCTACCTCCAGACTATGCCAAGCAGCTACCATCCACAGGTCATTATTAACAAATCACATGATATTGACTAGAGGAAGCTAGCTTTTGGAAATATAAATGGGATTGTATACATTTGATTATTTAAGATTTGTCACAGCTGAGAAACAGGGAACAGGGGTTATACAATCAAACTGTTCATTAGTATATTCATTTTGTCTAGATTTTTTCATTTTTGGTTAGAGGATTTTTAACATGTTTGCAGTATTTTCATGGTAAGTCCTGAAGTGCTCATACTGTATCATTTTGCTATGCCAGTATCACACACTATTTGTAGTTGTAGTGCATTTCTTGAAATATGAGGAGAACTAGTTAAAAGATCTGGCATAAACCTGGGAAAAGTGTATCTTAAAAGATTTTAAGTAATTTATTGCTTTTTTTAGTCATTTATTTACTGTAAAGCCAAAAGTTAACGAATGATTGGAAGAAGAGGGAAAGATTTAAGTATGCAAAGAAAGTTAATACAAATATACAAAATAGATGAAATCCTTTAATGGCTGGACTTCAATAGTATTTTGGTAAACTACCAAATACTTTGGGCAATTTTAATAATTATATTTGTATAAATCAAATAATTATGTAAGCAGATATCTCACACTTCAGTCTCTACATTTGTACATTCATCATGATGTCTACAAGTATATATTTAAAAGAAGCATAACACTAGGTAATTTAAATATTATGTAGTGTTATGCTTCTTTTCAATATAAATTTGTAGACATAAACATGATGAATGTACAAACCAATATCATAGCTTACAGTATATCATATTTACATGTGACTCCTGAAGCTTTCAAGTAGATGTTGTTCACATTATTGTTCATGTTCTGAGGTTGTGATAAGTAACTAGCTTGTCTCTTGACTCAGGTGGCTCATTCTACACAGCAGAAGCACTGGAGCAGGCACGTCAGCATTACTGCAGCTCCTGGGCTCCCATCCTCCATGCCACAGCACTCTGGCTCAACAGTAGTGACTTTATCATGACTGATGAGGGGCCGGCCAACCTCTCCAGACCAGTAACCCCCACCTCGATGGGCCAGTCCACTAGCCGGGACTGCACAAAGTCCCAAGAGGACATCAGTGTAGAGCGTCTCAACCTCATTCTAGGTCGGAAAATGGCACAGAAGAGAAATTTCTTATATCGCTTTCATGTTTTATGCAGCACCTTTATATACATGATGCATATTAAACATGCCATACTGCAAAGTTATTTTCATTTGTTGAACAATATAGTTGTCGGTTTTTTTTTTTTTTATTTAAATTAGAATTATTGAATAAGATTTGATATTTTCTGGGTTTGGTGTTTGTAGGCATCAGCGTGGAGTTTCTGTGTTCACCTCACTCTCAAGATCAAATGGAAAACATCATCTCCTGTCTTCACGCACTGCATGCTTTACTTGAAGTGCCTTGGGCCCGTTCCAAAGTGGGCAATGATCAGGTAGCCCTGCATACATCTAATTACACTGAAATAGAGCTCAGGTTTTTTAAGATTACTATTATTATTATTATTTAGAATTGTTAGTTTATATCTGCCGTTTTTCCATAAGTGGTGATACATATGCATGGTTTTAAAGGAATACTCCATATTACATTTGTAACATATTAAAGGCATTTTATTGTTTATGCTTTGGGTTTTCAGGTGATGAGTTAGTTTGACAGAACATATTTAGGTTCAGGAAATGGTTAGGTAGAAATACTTGTAAGTGCCAAAATATATTTCCTGTTAAACCATGCATTCTCAAAATGAACCAGCAACATTGTGAGCATATTTTTTCTTCATACTTGCCTATATTCAGTATAGTACCAGTCAAAAGTTTGGACCGTTCTTCTAAATTAAATGTTTTTTTGTTTTTGATTATTTATTTTCTACATTCCTGAACAATATAGAAGATTTAAAAACTATGAAATATCACATATGGCATAATTTATTTAAGTAACAATGACAACAGTCAGTTATTCTAAGACATGAAGGCGAGCTCTTCTAGAACAGTATTGTCGAGTGCATTTGCTAAACATTGAGGATTACACTTTAAATAAATTCCTTAAATGTATAGTATAATGGGCGTGGTGTAGTGGTCATCACTGTCGCTTTGCACCTCCAGGGTCCAGCACAGGCTCGATTCCCATCTCGGTGTTCATGGAGTTTGCATGTTCTCCCTGTGCTTGGTGGGTTTCCTCCGGGTACTACAGTTTCCTCCCACACTCCGAAGACCTGCAGATTAGTCTAATTGGCGTTCCCAAATTGCCCTTAGTTGAATGAGTGTGTGAGGAGAGTGTATGTGTGTGCCCTCAAAACCACTCATTTTGTCCTAGCTGTTTCCTGTCTCCAGTCAGTTTTTGCTTAGAGGCCCCGGGCTAGCTTTTTAACATTTAAATGTTTAGGTGTTAACATGCAGGCCGTGAAGCAATGACAACAGATGTGTTTGTTCGTTAGATTGAGGTAGCTTTTTAACTGACTCATTTACACCGGCCCTCTGAATTATGTTATCTGTGCTAATTTTGGAAGTAGCTAAAATTTTAAAGTGGAATAAAAGCTTAATTTGTTTCTTTGTTTTTTGTTTTTGACCAGGTCTGCACATGTAATTCAGCTGAACTGGACTATATGCACTACGCTCTATAAAAACACCAACATGCTTTTTACAAAATTCTTACACTCTACTGTACATTACTGTTATTTGCACTAATAAAACATCTGTATATTGTGTAAAAGTACCAACATGCTTCTTATGAACTCCTTACATGCTACTGCACATTACTGTTACTTGCTATTCGCACTCCTTAGTACAGCATATGTGATGCACACTACGGCTACTTGCACTACCTTGCACAATCACTTTATGTAGACCCCACCCCCTCCAGTCTGTATTTAATCTGTACACTTATTGAATGTCGTGTAATTATATGTTGGTCTTTACTTTGAGAGCCACAAACAGTGGGAATCAGCCTGGTTGTGGCGAATAAAACCCGATTCTTATCCTTTGTGTTGTAATTTTCTCTGTGTGTTGTGTAGGCACTGAGTGTGGAGCTGCTCAGAGTGCTGCACAGGCTGATCGTGACCCGAGAGTCTCCGCAGATCCAGCTGGCTGTGTTAGAACTGGTGCAGCAGGTGGTGTGTGCCACTCAGGAGCTTGTAAAGGAGAAACGTCACAGCGCCGAGGGTAAGCCTTTAGCACACGCGTGGAAACACTTTGAATTATTAATACAATTATGAGTTTTTTCTTATATAAATGCTCTGCATTAAATTAAAGCCATTATTGTGATATGTACTTCTACAGATATCTACAAGTAAGTCAACAGTAAATGTCTTTAACTATAGTTGTAGACAGTTTAATAAGTGCAGCATCTGATGTCTTGATATTTTTGGACCAAAAACATAAAGCATGCTTATGTAGTCAAACATTTTTTTTTACAATTTGCAATCAAATCCGTTTTTATCACATGCTGGTGCAGCTGTAAAGAAAGTAAATGAAAACAAAACTGTTTGCTGTCAATGTGACACACTTTACACCATATTTGCTCAGTGGATGATGGTGCAGCTGAAAAGGAGACGGTGCCGGAGTTTGGTGAAGGCCGGGACACCGGTGGTCTGGTTCCAGGAAAATCTTTGGTGTTTGGAGCTCTGCAGCTATGTCTTTGCACACTACTCCGGAAACTTCCACAGCTCAGTCCTCAACTAGCAGGCAGTCCCAGTGGACAGGGATGTGTGGTCTCCGCCCTAAGTGACAGCGACTGCACTCTAATCACCTTGGCTTTAGGGATCCTCTCAGAGTTACCCTCCATGTGTTCTCCTGAGGGTAAGTTGGAAGCATAAAATGAGCCTTGTAATGTGTGCTTTCAAGCGATATTCATTAGTATAGATATCACTTATTATTATACAAAATGTTATACAAACATGTCAACAGTAAATATCAATGCCTCTTTATCCAGATAATTTGCAGAGTAAAGGATTTGACTTGTTGAAAATATAGTCAGTGTAAATATCTAGAAAGTGACACGCTTGTCACACACATGATTCAAGTGTAGACATTCAGCCTCAATTCAAGAGGTTTACAAGCAATGTGATTACACAGTGGGGTCAGGGTTAGCTCAGTGGTTAAGTCATTGGACCACGATGCGGAAGGTCCCAGGTTCACATCCCCCATCCACCAAGTCTTTTTTATTGGAAATATAAACAAGTAACATATACATACATACATACATTGTACAGTTTTTTTCTACCCATACCCCTCCCCCCACCCCACAATAAAAACAACAAACAACAACAAAAATCTAAACTAAAGAAAAAAAAGAAGAGAGAAAAAGGAAAAAAAAAACAGCCAGTCAGCAGAAAGAAAAAAGGAAGAAAAAGAAAGAAAATTTAATAAATTACGCATCAAACAGAAAATGTAATGAAGGAAGTTTTAGAAACAGAGATTAAGAAAGAAATCTTTTATTACAGATCCAGTTGCTCTGCATCTATATTTTCAAAATGGCTTATAAATGGTTGCCAGACGTCATAAAATTCCTGAGTCGATCCCCTTATAGAATAGCGAAGCTTTTCTAGGTGAAGAAAGTACAAGACCTCTTTAATCCAGTGAGCGCCCCCTGGTGGTGACGACTCCTTCCACTTAGCCAGGATCAGTCTCCTAGCGAGAAGGGAGCTAAAGGCGATCATATTGGCCTTGGCGTCATTCAGACGAGCACCACTTGGTACCACACTCAACACCAAAAAGTGCAATAAATGGGGATGGTTCTGATGGTATCTGGCAGATTTCTGACAAGAAATCAAAAATAAAACTCCAAAAACTGTTTAGCTTTGGGCGTGTCCAGAACATATGCAGTAGTGTAGCTGGTTCCTGCTTACATCGGTCACACATGGGATCAAAATCCTCTCTAATCTTTGCCAGTTTAACCTTGGACCAGTGAAGCCGGTGAACAATTTTAAACTGAATCACTCTGTGTTTGAGGCAGACTGATGAGGAGTAAATTCTATGTATTATCTTTTGCCACAGTTTATCTGAGATTTGTTCTTGTAAATCATTTTCCCGTTTGTCTTTAAGTAGATCTAATGTRGCTGAGTTACTTGTGTTTAATAACTTGTATAGAGCACTAATCATCTGTTTGGCATCTGGTTTACAGCTAAAAACAGAATCTAAAAGGGATGGAGAAGGAGACAAAGGGAAAGACTCAGAATTACAGGAAATGAAATTCCTCAGCTGTAGAGATCTAAAAAAATGTGTCCTGGGAATGTTAAACTTTTGTATAAGTTGTTCAAATGAGCCAAAGATATTATCAATGTAAAGATCGTATAATGACACGACAGCACACTCGAACCAAACCCCGAAAGCATTATCTGTATAAGACGGAGCAAACATGCAGTGTCTATTCAGTGGTGCTATCAGAGACAGATCTGTAAGCTTAAARTGACGCCGAAACTGATTCCAGATTTTTCACCAAGTTGTCTCTGTTGAGCCCTTGAGCAAGGCTCCTAACCCTCAACTTCTCTCTCTGGATAAGGGCATCTGCCAAATGCCTAAATGTATGTACAGATGTGTAAACAGTGTCTCTTTAAATGAATTTTGTCTCTTTCTGGTGATCAGTCCCTCCTTGTGGATAGGCCACAATATTCACTCTTTTAAACAAGGGGTTGAATGACTATGGAGCCCCACACACCTTCAGGTTCATTATTTGCCTTTTAAGTTATTTAATAAGAGTTTATTAAGATGATTACGGATGCATTGTCTTCATATTTTCTTAGCTGTATTTATATTTTAAAAAAATAATCAACAAACTCCCAACAAACGCTCCTACCATAGTGACAAGTCTTTTAGTAGTTGTAAATTATTTTATTGTCAGTACCCAAAACTTTATCCTGAAGGGTTCCTCATTGTTCAGTTTGGGTTCAGTTCTTTTTATGTATTCTAGTTGTGGGTTAATATATAGCTCATATTTTTGCTATGCAGATGACATTTACTGTAGGTATAACAAATGATGTACAGTATCAGAGTTGTCAAAGCGACACAATTCTTTAAGTTCCTTAGAAATAGTTTCCTCACAATTTCTTGCAGCTAAATTCTGACAACAGTCAAGTTCTTGATATTCTATTTCTATTTTCTATTTTAAACCATCTCTTTGCAATCCTGTGTGGCTCTGGGCAAAGATTTCTCCATAAACTGTCATGAAAAACACTTGAGTCAACTAGTGACTTGGACTTGTTTGTCTGGTGCATCCCGTGGGTGTTGGTTGTATTGGGATCTGGGGAGTTTGGCAGCCGGTTTGTCACTCTTTGTGTTCTGTTCCCCATGTGTGGAGAACTGCGATCATTGGGTGTTTTGGTCCCTTCTTGTATGACGATTTGTGCTGCATTGACATTTCTCTGGGATGAGGCACGGCGAGCTTTGGTTCCCATATACATGGGTGAGCCTTGGGTGCCCATGATCCTGTCAGTTTACTGGTATATAGGTGATAATCAATATTAATCTTGTGTCTTGTTATTGTTATGGTTGACAGGTGTATATACACACTACATCTAGGTAAAGTCTCTCTGGATCAAGATCTCCTGGCAATTCCATGCACAAGGCTGTGTTTTGCTTTAACCTTCAAAATGGGTTCTGTAGAGACTGTGGGCATATTTAAAGACAACTGGATTTTTAAACATGCCTTTGATTCGATTTAACAGGCCCAGCACGTTGGAAATTTGTCTCCCCGTTTCTTAGTGGTTACTTCAGGACCCCTATGAAGTGCAGTTTTGCAGTTCAGGGTGCTATGATGCAGTTATAAAAATGAACTGCAGCTTAAGCCTGTACATGATGAATTGGTGTTGTTGTAACAGTGCTATTTTGCCTAGCTGGTTCTTTTAGTCTTGGTAATTAAAAAAATCTAAAAAAAAAAAAAAAATTCAACAGAAAAGTTCATGCAGTACGGTTTAAAAGAGAGAATCAAGGAACACGTACTGTAAGCTTCTTGTTTTGCTTTGTACTCTGGTCTGTTTCTTATACTACATTGCATTAGTTTATTTACTTGTTTATTTCTATTCCAGGCAGTGTGGCAGTGTTGCCCACAGTGCTGTATCTCTTGCTTGGGGTACTCCGGGAGGTGGTAAGGGAGTATGGAGGAGTGGACACAGGAACACTGGTGTCTGGGACACTTCAAGCACTACGCACGGTCCTCTCATCTCCCATGAGCAGAGTGGAGAAAAGCTGCCATGCTTGGGTCCAGCTGCTGCGCTGTGCTCTTGTTACACTGCTTATGTGCTGGAACACAGGTAAACCTCCACTCATATTAAAAGTCAGCATAAGTGGATACCCAAGGATGTGGTTTTTGTTGTTTTATAATGTAGTGTTCTTTGTTACATGGCATCATGAGATCCTGATCATCATATGGTCATTTCACTTTATTTGAAATACATGAGGTTAAGAATGATGTGCAACCAAATATTCACTGTTAAAGGAAGATCAACATGTTTGTTTTAATCAACACGCTCCATTCTTTTTATTCAGTGTATAATTCAATAGGTTTTGTGTGTTGTTTGTGACACTGCCCCCTAGCGGACCCATTCGCCGTATGTGCAAGTATGAAGACCAGAGGTTTCTAAAGGCAGATTCTAAAGATTTGGGACAGAACCCACTCTTGGAAGTGAGGCTGTAAAATTTTGCATGTGTTGTTTTGAGCCAAGGGATAATCACACAATATATTAAGGACCATTGGTTCTTATCATATGAAATGACCATCAGATGTGTGACGAGCGGTTTTCTAGTTTTGTCGCCGCACCTCACGGTGACGGTATGCAGTTGCTGGCTTTTACCACTGAGTGGCGCTATATAACTAACTATATACAGACTAAAATTACAGTAAAATGTAGAATTAAATGTTAATAGTATCGAATTTAAGCAAATTAAATGTTAACACAGTGAGCCTTTAGATTTTATCATGTGTAATTAGAAAGCCTACGCGTGTACACTTTAAACCCTAATGCTCAAAGTAATTAAACATATTGAGTACTGTTAACCTAAAGAATTGAATGAGTAATAATTTTGAGTACGTAAGTAACAATATCTTAAGTAAAACTTCCACCAATGTAAAATCTATAGAGCACTCGTGGTGCAGTGGTAAGTGTTTCGCCTGGCATGCGGAAAGTCTGGGTTCGATTCCCGTGCTGGATGGTTTGCAACAATTTTTTTTATTTGCACCAGTTCAACAAACTCAAAAATTGATAGTTCTGTTTACTTAAAATTGGAAACATCATTAATTAAAAAATTTGATGTAACTGATACCTAAATCTTGCTGAGGATCATGCCATTCCAAACCATTACAATACATATGGAGTTGGTATAATAACCTTCAGTTTTCTTGGCAAACTTTCCACTAGATTTTGGAGTGTGTCTGTGGAGATTGATCCATTCGGTCAGACAGTGATGTTGGGCCAAAGGGCCTAGGGTGCAGTCGGCTTTCCTGAAAGAGTTCAGTGGGGTTGTCGCATAACATGAAGTGTTTTGTTCTGTAACAATTTACAAGTGATTGCCAGTGATTTTACATTTATTAATAAAAAGAATATTGTCTGTTTATACAAAATTGCCAAATAAATATCCGGTTTAAAAAAGTAACAATAAATACACTCATTTTTTATTTGTATCCAAAGTCCACTCTGATAGTATTATTATGGCCATTTTTTTTATTTTGCTTTACGCAAAAGTAATTTTGGTTTGATAGTAAAATATAAATATAAATGTGGCAGAATTCATGAACTTCTTCATCCATTCATGATTTACCGATAAAAAACGGTAAAAATAAATGAAATGTAGAAAACTGCGGTGTTTGGTACAAGTAAATAGATGTCCCAGTGCGAGAAAACCCAATTGATGACCAGACACTTTTTCTCTCCTGTGCTGCACTGAGTCTTTGGCAGGCCTCCCAGTTTCCTTAAATCATGTTAAACACTCCTTGGGCCTTCCAGCCATATACTGTAAATACCTCAAACCCTGATCATTTACAGTAATTATTAAGTTTACAATTTTCATTCTGGTAATTAAGTTTCTGGTAATGTAATGCTAATGATTAAATATACTTTTTATTGATAATATTTATAAAAAGCAATTAGAAGTAATAAAACAAAGCCATGTGGTTTATATTCTGTGTTATTTTCATTTGTCTGACCTATTTTTAAACTAGCGCATATATTGTAAATGGTCATAAGTGATGAAACATAATTCATAATCACAATAATGGTGATGGGAAAGCTGTTAATGGAGAACCATCATTAACATTTTTCATTATCCAGGGTCAAGCATTCACAATACAGGCTTAACATTTGAGTAGAAGTGATCAGATAAGACAAGATTTTATTAATCCAGGAGGAAATTCTTGTGCCAGAGACAAGATATGAGAATTTCAATCTCTCAATATCTCCATTATAAAGAAACAATAAAATGAAGTAATAAATAAAATATCCACAAAGTAGACTAAGATAAACAAAAATAGAATGCAACAACCTGTGCCAATAAGAATAACAATAAGTATTAGCAAGCTTAACGGTTGTTGATTTACAAATAGTCTACTGTGTGTGGATGGATCATTCAGGTGCACTACACTGTGGGCCCATGAAGATAGAATTGTTCGGTTTATAAAAGAAAAATATACATGTATTTAGAAAGAAAGGCTTTTTATTCTTGTGTTAATATGTGGTTAAAGGTTTTGGGTCGGCCATGTGAGATTTAAAATTTTTAAGTTTGGGATTGGCTGTCGTAGAAGCTCAAGTAGGAGTGCCAGATATTATTTACTTAAATTTACTTTGACTGTCTGTTCCAATAGATTTGCACTTACAAATCTGCCACCAAATGTGCTATGTTCTAAGTTGCTTAAAACATTTAGAAGTACATGTTAAGAAATGAAAGCTACTGTAAATGATTTGGTTCAACATAGAGACCATTCACTCCAGGAATTGGCTTTGCTGTTCTCATAGTTTTGGAGGAGATTATATGTGAACCATCTAGAATAAAATTCCTTGTGAAGCAGATTTGTCCTGCAGCTAGAGCTACTGTCAGAGATACTGTAGAATATTCATCAATACCTTCTGACCTATCAGATTCAAGAATTTAAAAGTGTTTTTACTGGAATTATTCTTCACAATTAAAATATCAACAATATTTTCATATGGTCTAGACCACAGTGATTATAAACAGCAAAAAAATGAACTATGTAATTTTTAAAGAATGTTTAAATCCTTAGATATAGGTGTTTATCGTTTGTAGACACAACAGGATCTGGCATGGCTGAGATCACTTTGCTCACCGCACTCACCATCTTCCTGCTTTGTTCGAGTGTTGAGGTCACCAGCGTAGAACCACTAAGGACCTGTTGCATTAAAAAGTTCCAGGCCAGTTTGGAGTCCAAGGACCCAATGGTAAGCAGGGATACATACAGCATTTGACAAACTCCAATATACGATTCTATAGATTTTTTTTACTTTTGTTTCTGTGTATTTGATTTGGATTCTGTGCATATAAATAAATTAAGTATTTGTTTCTTTAGTACATTTTACCATTTAAATTTACCAGTACATTTGTTTTCTTTAGTATAGTTTACCATCTGATTGGGATCTATGCTACCCAGCAAAAGAAGATGCACAGTTAGATATTTCATTGGGCCACCTTTTGCTGTGATTACGCCCATGGTAGTGTGGTGTCACCACAGTTATTTCCATCAGGGGTCATATTAATTTCTCTCCAAGATCCTGTATTGATGATGGGAGAGTCCTCTCCAGCACATCCTAAAAAATTGAACCACTGAACCACTTTTTCCCAATTTGAGCCCAATGAGTCGTGGCATCGGCATCTTGGAATATGCCCGTGACGTTCAGTATATTCAGGTCAACAGCTGACCTACAGTAATATTTTGGTACATAACATTTCTAAATCTAGACCTGACCGACAGGAGGAACCCCAGGTCATAACACTGCCCTCTCAGGCTTGTACGGTAGACACTGGATATGATTGGAGCTTCACTTAACCCATCTCTCTTCTTACCCTGCCATCACACTGGAACAGGATAAATTTGGACCCATCAGACCTCATGACCTTTTTCCAGTCCTCTACAGTCTATTGTTTATGCTCCATAGCAAAATTAGCTTTTCTGATAAGTGTTTTTTTACACAGCTGTTTAATCCCAATCCCATGAGTTCATTTCACATTGTGCATGTGGACATGCTCTTACTTTCACTACATGTATTAATCATAGCTGTTATTTTTAATATATTACTCATTTTTTAAATAATAATACTGTTAATTTTTTACCATTTGATTTCACTAAACGTTTAAGTGATTGCTCACGCTCAGCATCCACTACCAGGAAAGCAGTTGTTTTCTTTGCTTCATGCAGGACTATAATTGACCTTCTGAAACATCTTCACCACAACTACAGGATATGTCTTCTGACGTAGTTGTTTCAGAAATAGGAAGCTGCTCACTGCATCAATTAGGGTTAAATAACTTGTTGAACCACTGAAACATATTAATCACTGCAATAATTATACAGGAAAAGCTTTTACTTATTTGCTTGGTTAAATCCAGATGGTGAGCTTTGTTTGGCCTGGGCAGTGTATAAATAAATACACACACACCCTGGCTACTTCTTTAGGTACACCATGCTATTACAGGGAGATGGACTCCATTTGTCCTCCATCTGTGGCGTAGATTCGACAAGTTTCTGGCAACATCCTTTGGAGATTTTGGTCCATATTGACATGATATTTGAATTTGTTGGCTGCACATCCATGATGCGACTCTCCTGTTTCACCACATCTCAAAAGTGCTCTACTGGATTGAGATCTGGTGATTGTGGAGGCTAGTTGAATCCAGTGAACTCATAGTAATTTTCACCAGTCTGAGATAATTTTAGCTTTGTGACATTGTTCATTATCCTGTGGACATAAATCGATGAACAGGGTCAGCAACAATACTGAGGATGGCTGTGGCATTTAAATGATACCTAGTTGGTTCTTAGGAGTTTCAAGAAACTTCCCAATACCATTACACCATCACCACAAACAGCCTGAACTGCTGCTTTTCTAAATGCAGCCAATTCAGAGGGTACACAACGATTTACAGATGATCTATGTGTTTGTGTGCAAGAGATAGGGGTTGAGCAAATCAGTTGTACATTTAATTAATTTGACCTATTTTAAATAATAAAATATTTGTTTGAAAATCTCTATGTGGTTGTCAGTATTGATATTGTGCCAGGCTGCTACAAATTAATTACTGTATGGGAAACACTGCATTATATGTTTTTATTTTTGTTTATTGATCCCGTTTCTTTATCTTTATACTTGTGTATGTTATCCTCTCTAGGTACTGAGCCGGTCTTACCAGTTACTAGCCTCAGTGTTTCAGGGCCCAACAGTGGTGGCAGAGTCTTTTATCAGGGGACTGGGCACTCAGCTGTTGGCTCGGCTGCAGCAGGTGGAGAAAAAACGTCCTCAGACCGCCATTGAGCTGCAGGCAGTGCAGGATGGCATCAGAGCCATGGAGGCATTAGTGCTCGCTGCTCAGGAATCGTACCGTCAGTATTTCACTTTCAGTTTGATTCAACAAAGATGTGATTCAAATATGATGATAGCTAAATAACATTAGTTAAAATATATAGGTAACTACCTATATATATATGGCGCTATTGACCTAGTTTCTGTGTCCATTTTAATAGAGAAATATCATCATGCCTGTAATTTCAGGGCTCAGTTTTGTATATGATATTTTATTGGCATAGCCGTTGTTCTGAATCCAAGAAATCAAACAATATCTAAAGTGGGCACAAGTACTGTCGTGCCAAGACTAACTTTTTTGTTGTATGCTGCATATTTTTATCTTTCTTGTCAAACTAGGGGGCAAATGCGACATGACTTATACAGTTTGGAAATTTTTTCCTTAAATTGTTGATTCAAATTTGAAAAAGTTGAGTTTTGCAGAGTACTATTGAATATGTAAGCGGTGTGGCAAGTTCTGTTATAAATTGGTATTTGTTCCTTAATCAGCTTATAATATTTGTTTTGTTTAGGTGGCCAGTTGGTTGCTGTGCTGTTGCCCATCCTAGTCTCGTTCCTGCTGGATGAAAACACTCTGGCCACAGCTCCAGAAGCCTCATGTTCTCTGCATGAGTCTGCTCTGCAAGACCTGATGCGCATCGGCCCTCAGCATCCAGCCATCTTTAAAGCTTTCATGGCCTCAGCGCCACACATGAAGGCCCGACTTGAGGTAGCCATCAAGGGCAACCAAGAGGTTGTAAGCTCCAAGGCCACACTATCTCGGGTGCCTGACAAGACCCAGGTGCCTAGCATCAAACTAAAGACCAACTTTCTGTGAAACTAACGAGTTTCTGTATTGTGAGTGTTGATATTAGTTTGGGGCAGGAATTATTTTAGAGTTATTTTAACTGATTAACAGTTTTAAGGTACCGGTTGATTGTTGCGTTGTTTAAATGTGAGCAAATGTGTTAAAATAAGGCATTAACCTCTATGAGGATTTTATATAAAATGAGTCACGTGAAGCACAACCATTCTATGCAAGAAGAAAGTGGAACTAGTTTATGGTGCATAAGGCAGACACTGTTTTTATGTCAAGTGTATAAGATAGAGGACCTGGTTTATTTCTGTTTAGTTTCTCTAACGCTGGGCAGACACTATATGGATGCTGCCTGATTTTAGCCCCAGATCAGGCTCAGATTTCTTTTTTCTTTTTTTTTTATTTGACCTGCAGTGTGAGCAGGGTGCCGGCGCATGATTAATCATCCAATCAACCAAGTATCTGGCTCTTGGATGAATGGCTGGATTTGTGGCATATCAGGAATTTTGTTGGCCGTCATCTAGTGTGCGATGACATGGTCAGATTTTTCACACCTCTAAAACAGATTGGTTTCTGTACAAAGTAAAATTGCGTAGAGAAACTCTGCTTTCATCTTTTTTAACTTAAAAATTGCTTTTGATGCTTTGGATATCCTGTTTGAATAGAAATTTATTGGAATTATTAATGAAAATCCAATGTCTCAGGTTTGAGCCTGTCAGCAAGACCAGTTTAATGTATACTGTGAGTTAGCACTGTGCTCAAACATAATAAATAAAAATCACACTGTCTGGCCTGGCTTATGTTGCATTTAAAATCTGAAACATTATAATATTTGAATGCATCCATATATCCAAAACTTAGTAAAGCAATGTCTGTGCTCTTGTATTTCCTATTATTAATCCTTGCATATTCTGGTGTATGTGCGTTTTGATGATGATAGGTTTTTATTTAGTTACACAATTAGTTTCCTTAATTAACACCTAATTAACATTAGCTTGCGACTATGCTCTAGTGATGCACTCTGGGAGTGTCTACACAGAGGGAGGATCAGAATCATGCTTTGACATTGGCTGTAGTCTATGTAAATTTGTCTGTAATGTTGAAATAAATCACGTTGTCACTTGAGGCCAAGTACTGTACAAATTTAATCCTGCTCATTTACAAAATTAACCATTATATCAAATGTTTGTTCATTTTAACCTTGCTTTTAATTTGTAATATTTTATATAATCACTTATATGAGGAACTGCACTGATGCTGGTGATGTTCAGTATTTGAAGAAGCATGTGAAGCTCATCACATTTCACATATATTTTCTTTATCTTGCACTGTTGAGCGTCAGTTGTAATCTTGTAAATGAATTTAATATAGTCTGAAACAGTTTAAATTAAAGTTATGTTAACTAACAGTAAATATTGTTCTGTAAGTCACATCATTTTGTGAAGCATTAAATTAAATAAAAAATGAAAGAAAAAAAAAACTGTGAAAAGAATACAGCCTGTTTTTTTTTTTTGTCAAGGAGAAAGTGTTTGGTCCTCTGTGTCATAATAGCTTTAGTCCTACTAACTTTGGCAATGAGAGTGTTTCCTATCCTCAATATTTTGTGCCTATAAGTCCATTAGATATATAATATAAATGTACATAACATTACATGATCTACTTACACACCAAGGGTGCAACAAGCTTAATGTGTCACTGACATTACAAGGTTGAACTAACATCACAGAACGAACAGCATAAAGATAAACGTCAGGCAGTGTCATCAACTTTTGTGTCATTTTATATCATATTGTGAACATGTCACAGGCAACTCCGACCTTTAGCGCTCCCTGACTGTCACAGTAGGTAGCGTCATCTACGGTGTAAACAGGCCGAGCTCATAGCTACCCCGGAGTCACAGGTAACCACTAGCATTTTATATGTAGCAAAGTGTATGGACCTAGAATTATTTGTCTTATTTTGCATTCAGTGAAATTATTACTAGGCAGCATTGCCTTGCACCTCCAGGGTCCGGGTTCGATTTCCACCTCAGATGTGTCCTATAGTGTGTGTGTGTGTGTGTGTGTTTGTGTGCATGTGCCCTGCGATGAAATGCACCCTATCTAGGGTGGACCCCTCCTCCTGCCCCAAGTCTCCTGGTAAAGGCGCCAGTTACCCCCTGCGACGCTGTACACATGATAAACTGGTACAGATGATGAGTGAGTGAGAAATAACTACTCATATCTGCACTGTTGTCACTTTGTCACACATACAGTAGCACATCAGGGTTTCACTGCATTTAACTTCGTTTAAGTGTATTAGTATTATTCAACCTGGGCTTCCATAACACCTCAGCAGTGTCACGACACATTGCTGAAGTAATTCATGCAAAGTGAGCGCCAACCAAGAATTGAGTGTTGTACATGTTGATTCTTTTGCGTAGTCCAACATTTCTGTGTTAAATTTTTTTTGTTGTTTTTTTCCTAAGTAATATTGAAATTTTCGGAGATATATAAATAATATATTTATATATATCATATATATTTATAAATAAAATTATAAAATAATTTTGAATTGAATTACTGATATAAATCAACTTTTCGATTATATTCTAATTTATTGAGATGCACCTGTATGTATAAAACAGTCATTCTTTCCTTTTTTTTATTCAGTTCAATTACAGTCAACAGAACATTTTACATTTGTAAAACGCCTTAGATCGGTAGAAATAAATTAAAGACATGAAATTTTAATTAAAACGAATAAAAAGTCTAAATTGATAAAAATTACTGTACGTTAGAAGAAAAGCTCGAACAAGCGGCCGTCGGTGGCGCTGTTGAGTGTACGGTTTGTTAGCGCCCATAGTGGTGGTTCGTGGAAACGCTGCGCTTTGCCTCGTGATGCGGAGCCTCGCGCTGCTTCCCCTCGACGGCTCCATTTCAGTCGGAGCTCTCCGCCGTCTCCCCCTCACGCTGACCTTTAGCGCTCTGTTCATGTGAGAGAAGAAGAAAGGGGATGAAGAAGCGTTGATGGTTTTTTTTTTTTTTGTTTGTTTGTTTCCTGATTGCGGTATTACCGGTGTTAACTAAAAAGCTGTCCTGGTTTCTCGGCGTCTCCCGTTAAACGGTGAGTTTGCTTCTGTCGGTGAGGAGAAAAGCCGGGCGCGTTTCCTGTGCGCGCGGGCGGACTGAGGCGGCCCGGCCTGGCGCTCGCGCAGAACTCTACGCTCGCGGATTGTCGGTAAACATAGGGCCGTGTGAGTGACTGTGTGCGTTTAGCTTCACGGTTTATCCACAGATTTAGAATAAACAGTCATGACACTGGTCATAACTAGCAGTGAGAATGTTTTAGTCTTTAATTAGTGTTAATTTAAAGGTTTACTGAATTAGCTTCGTTTCAGTGTTTAGACTGGAAGTTTAACCTAACCCTAACCAGCTAGCATAAACTAGCCGGGTTTAGCAAGCTAACATGTTTGTTGTAGTTCATCTTATCTGTGACGCTGTTTATTAAAGATAAACTAGTTAAAGGCATTAGAACTAACAGAGAGACCTGCTCGGAGACTAATAAGATTAATTTGTATATAAGTATTATATGACGCGAGAAGAAAGATGTTTTTTTCTTATTAGCTAGCTAGCTAACATGACCCAGCTCAGGCGAGTAGCAGTCCTGCTGATTATATTTCGCCAGGTATACGTATTGTAGCCTTGTAGCCTTGAGTGGTCAGTGTTGATGTAGTAAACAGCTAAGAAATGTACAGAATGTTCGTTCGGCAGTACTGACTCGGAGGGAGGTTGGTTCTGTCTGTATCAGGTGACAGCAGTTTGTCGGGCTGATCTGCTAATAAGTGTTGATCATGTATCTTAGCTACAGCTGATCCAAACAGCAGAGTGGGCCTGCGTACTGCTAAACCAACAGCAAGCGAGACCTCGACTCATCTAGTCTCAAGTCGTAGGTAGATATAACTTTACTTCTTCGTGCTTTTTGGCAGGATCACGTTGGTGCATTAAAGTAATTGTCGGAGAGATAAGCTGATTAGAGTAGTTGGTTCATTTAGTCTGGCCTGTTTGTTGAAGCACAAGTCTGGTACCGTGTTAAGTTAGTTAGTTGGTTTAATCAACTCTTTTGAACTCTTGTTCTAGTTAACTCTTAGCATGACGACATCGACTGCAATGTAGTCGCTTTTGTGACTCATCCAAAGATTTCAGATGAGGATTAATCTCTTCACACAGCAGTCAGATCCACAGAGTTTCATGGTGTACACGTTTGTGATTTGCTTTGTACACATCACTCATTACACACTTTAAAAAAAAAAATTTGGTGCGTATAATAATATTTTCTTTACTTTTTACTTCCAAGAATCAGTTCTCATCCACTTAAATCCTGCTTCACTAAGGACTTGTGCTATAATCTGTCCAGTTAGTGAGATTATATTTAATTACATATTTATCATTACTCTTTTTGCACACACGTTTCGACTCTCTAGAGAAAATTCACCAAAATGTTCATCATGGTAATAACCCTCTGTCTGTTAAACATGTTTTATTAGACTGTCATTCTTCAAATCCTGTGAGGGATTAGTTTAACTCTCACATCTTTTGAAAAAGTTTTTTACCAAGTACATCCAAATTTAGTCTTTTAAGTTCTTTGAGGGGAAAAAAAAATCTTAAACATCTTATGTAGTTTTAGTAATATTGAAATAACACAAACTGATTTTTGTTGTGACTATAACCAGAAGCTGGCATGGCGGTAAGAAGAAGAAAGAATGAATCATTATTCTTGTCTTATAACTTTCGTCATATTTTTTTCCTCTTGAGCAACCTTTAAACCAGTCTGGCTGTACTACATAAGGGGATCTCAATGAAGCACATGCATTTGCAAATGCAAAAGCTTAGGCCAAGCTGGTGAGAATGCTTATGCAGAAATCCTCACGCCAGAGGCTTAACTTGTTAACAAGACCTTTAAACTCTTTAGAAAATGAATATTTATATAGATTTGTTTCTTATGCGCTAAAGTTCTTAGACCTTCAAAGAAGTTTGAATGGATGTGAGTTTTAAAATTCACTTTTAATTAATTCTGCCTATTATTTGGTTTGCTTATCAGTGGTTTGCTTTTTTTCTTGTACATTTTAGAGAGTTAGTTTGATTACAAATGGAAAGGAAGCAAAAGGGTGTGTGTGTATGTGTGTGTGTGTGTGTGAGTGTTAACATTTGTGATGTGCATGTGTGTACAATAGGCCGCAGGCGTCGGAAGAAAAGCCTCACACTATGATGTTCCTGAATG
>QMIH01001354.1:27687-105490 GCA_003987875.1 Clarias batrachus | reverse complement strand
GGGGGGGGGGGTCCAGTGGTAGTGTCAGAGTTATCTACTCGTACATTAAAGTGTACAGTACAGTGATTCTTGCTGTTTTGTATTTTTGCCTATTTTGGAATTTTTGAGCATGTAAAATACTGTACTTCTGCAGAATCCTAATTTCTTAATTAAGGCTCAATTCAGCACAGGGTTTATATATCTTTTTAAATATTTACAGTGGTAGTGATGTATTAGATAAAATCTTTTGAGAACAATTTGTGATTAAATTTAACTAATAACTACACAGTGGGATAAACTCTTAATTAAAAGTTACCTAAACCAGAAGTTGTGTAGTTAATGTAAAATTAATTGTCATTACCATGAAAGAATTTGTTCTTATTCTAGACGTTAAAGCAAATAAAAACTTGGTCTGTCTTGCTTGTGGGGAAAGCATCCTAACAGTTGCTTTTTTTACATCAAACAGTTTCCTCCCAAACAGGACATTCACAGCAACTACTGATTGATTGGTTAGTCACACTATAAACAAGCCTGCTGATTAGTACACTGTTTAAGAGGATGGCCGCATATCAGACCTGTGTATTGTATCATAGTCTTGTGCATAGCTTTACCTCCCTGAGCACCTTGATAACCAAGATGTAGTAAAACGCTGCTCAAGTGTAATTGATGCTCTGGAATTAAATTTTCTACAATAGGCTTTTAAAAGCAATAGGTTCAAGTAGATTTGTAGTTCAGTGCAATGTTGGTTTTGTTACCTCAGTCATGATCCTTTACTCACGTAGGTCTGTGCCTTATCAGATTAAAGATGATGCACATTATTTTTCCATATATCTGCTTATGATATCAGTGTGAAAGTTAAGCAAACCACAAGAAAGTTTAGGTGTCAATAGAGTGGGTGTCGCAAATGTTTTATTTTATTTTATTTTATTTTTAAATACAATATTTATAAGGCCCATTTTAACCAAAAGTAAAATACATCACACCTTAAAGTACATATCTTTACTTTTATTTTTCAGCTCCTTGGCAGGAATACACACTAAAAGTTGTTTCATAACATAATGAACCTATTTAAACCAGGTTGGTTTAACTTTTTCCTATGTCAGCGCTTTAGTTCTATGTTCCAGCATGCTTCAGCATTTCATTAAAAAATGAACCTATTTACCACAACTGAGTCATCTTTAACAGTCTTGTGCCGTTTTCACATCACGAGAGCTACTTCAGAGTTCTCACACATTAAAATGAACGAGTTCATGTTTGTAGTTGTCAGTTTTTAGTTTTGAACTAAGTTTACCTTGTCAAAAATTGACCTAGTTCTCATTCATTTCTTCTTCTTTTTTCATTTTATTTATTTATTTTGAAAAACAAGGTCCCCCGATCAGTGCACTGTGTTTCATGTCACTGGAGGGTTCTGACTCTGACGTGCTTTGCTTTGCAGAACTAATCTCTGACTGGTTGGACTAAAAAGAGTAGAGAGGTGGTGAATTCTTTCTTCAGCTCACAGAATATTAGCAATAATATAAATGGGATGAACAGAAAAAAACTTTACCGCTCACGGTCCGCACCCAAAACAGAATAATTACTGTGAGCAATGAACATTGCTCTTTAAGCTGTCTGTTAACATTAATAATTAAACATGTATAAAGGTCTACTGGCGCTGTGGTGTAGGGGTTAGCACTGTGTAGTTAGTAACTGTGGCAACTTGGTGGTCGTGTGTCTGGACAATGAATTCTGTACATATTGCATTTTGTGCTGATAAAATTATCAAGGATGTAACAATGGAATCTCAATTTTGATTAGTTTTGATATGTGACCTTCTGAGCGGTAGTCCAATGCCTTATCTGCTGAGCTCCCCTGAACACCTTAGTGTGTAAGTGTTCGTCTTTGTGCTCTGCAATGGACTGGCAAAAATCATCAAGGATGTAACAATGGAATCTCACTTTTGATTTGTTTTTCACCTGTTATGTGACACACACACCGAAATCAAGCCTCTCAAAATACATCATACATGAGATTTACTCCTTAAGTAACAAAATTAAGTATCAAGTGATGTGTGTTTTTGATGCTCTACTGTATCAAAGCGAGTTGGTCTTTGCCATGAATTTAATGACGTTTTTGCGTACTTTGTCACTTTCCCTTCAGGTGAAGACTTCATGAACCTGCAAGAGAACAAGTGACTGCTCACACACTCTCTTTCTCGTCTGACCGGGACACTCGTCATGGCCGATGTGGACCCGGACACACTGCTGGAATGGCTGCAGATGGGGCAGGGTGATGAGCGTGATATGCAGCTCATCGCCCTAGAGCAGCTCTGCATGCTCCTGCTCATGTCGGATAATGTGGACCGCTGCTTTGAGACGTGAGTGCAAATCACTTACAGTTTGCTGTGAAGAGAATTTTCATTCTCTCTAAAGTGGAAGACCTCACTAATATTGCTAAGAGATTCTTAAAATCATTGTAGTATTTCATCCAGAAAATTTCCACGTTTTAAGAAAGAAAAAAAAAACACAACACTTTTTTCAATTGATATTTTCTGAACGGTCTTACGGTAGTACATTTGAATATTGTCAGTTTGCCTTTTTTGCATTTTTGTATCTTTCTCTTCATTTTCTTCATTACCACTTTTGTCTTCAGGTGTCCTCCGAGGACATTTCTTCCAGCTCTTTGTAAGATCTTCCTGGATGAGAGTGCCCCTGACAACGTTCTCGAAGTGACCGCCAGGGCCATTACGTATTACCTGGATGTGTCGGCAGAATGCACTCGCAGGATAGTTGGGGTGGACGGAGCTATAAAGGCCCTCTGTAACAGACTGGTGGTGGTGGAGCTCAACAACAGGACGAGCAGAGATCTAGCAGAGCAGTGTGTCAAGGTGCATCATGTTATAAAGGCAAAAAAGAGCTCTGTGCTCTGCTGCTATGTGATGGTTTTATTTATTTATTTTTTTAACTGCATCCTCACTTTTTTTTTTCTTTTAAAATGAGACTTCTGAGACACAGATGAGTAGCTGTGAAGAGTAGCTGTGTAGATTATGCAAATGTTGAAAGCTATAAAATTTGTTTATCGTCATATGCCTTTTGTTTTCGTAGGTGTTGGAGCTGATCTGCACGCGGGAGTCTGGTGCTGTGTTTGAGGCAGGAGGGTTGAACTGTGTTCTGAGTTTCATTAGGGACAGTGGTCACCTGGTGCACAAGGACACGCTGCACTCAGCCATGGCAGTCGTCTCTCGGCTCTGCAGTAAGATGGAGCCACAAGACTCGTCTCTCGAGACCTGTGTGGAGTCCCTGTCCAGTCTGCTCAAGCACGAGGACCACCAGGTAACGTGTCGTGTGGCTCACGCTTTGTGTCCCTTGTGTCAAGTTGATCACCATGCGTTAACCATATTCCCATGTGGACTAATTATATTTTTAAACTTATTCGAAAACAGTTCTTATGTATAGATTATTGTTATAGATTAGAAAAGATTGAGGCCAATCTAAATTAATTCTTTGTGCAATTGCATGGTGTGTTTTTCTTTTATCTTTCCTATAAGTCACACAGACCAATGTGCCTAGTTAAAAATAAATAAAACACTTTGAGAGAGTACTGTGCTGTTCTTGCTTATCCTGTCTAGGTATTACACGAGGCATAAAGAACTCTGCTGGGAAATATTAAGCCCTTTTCAGGTGGCATTAATCCTTAAAAGGGGTGGGTGTCTGTTATACAGACATAATTCACTTTTATGTAAAGGTTCCTTATTGGTTCATTCAGACACACCCATGACCATGAGGGAGAGAGGCGTGGTACACCCATGACACTTGTAATTCTTAAAAAGTTCTGTAGTAGTAGCACAAGTTAGGTCTGGGCGGTATATCTGCATATTTTAAAAAGAGAGCGAGGATGAGACAACACTGTTTGTTTATATTGATGTAGTTTGCATGACAGGACCTATTTAATCACTGAAGTTGTGCCGCTCTTTGCATCTCTCTTTCTGTGCACCCCGCCCCCCCCCCCTTTGCGCCATCTGCATCTTGCGTAAACCTGGATTTTATGCCTTGTGATGTCTTGCTAAAATACGCTAGTGAGACTCTACATGCATGCTATTTAAACAGCTGAAAATCTAACACAAAATATTCATCAGCATGTCGTTATCAGCAGTGAAGTATAACATATGATGTTACGTTATCAGTCTTCACAGCCTGAAAAGCCTTCTCCTCAGTGAGATCGTGCATTTCAAACTTCTTTCACCCTACAGTCGAGTGATTCCCCGGTCATGGAGAAAGGAAGAAAAATGCATATACAATTCATTCCCACGTTTTGATGAATTTGTAAAAATGAGATACTGAGACCTCCATAATGTTCACATTAAGGTGCTGTGAATAAGACCGATTAGCAAGCGTGGATCATATGTCTCCATAGTGTATCCTCACACTGAAATGAAACTTAATGAGTGAATGCCTAAACGTAATGATGTAGAAAAATAACACATGAATGATAGTCATTTAGTTGATCATACAGACTATATATTTAAAAAAAAAAACATTTTCTCTCTGTCAGCACTGGAAGCTCTACAGCCTGCCTCTGAGAACTGATTCGTCAGAACCAATAGACCTGTTATTGTGGTTAAATTTTTATAATTTTTTAATCAACTTATTGTTGCGATCAAACGGAAAAGCATTCTCGAAGCTAGACCTGTTTTTATTTAATACTAGATGTTGTCCGCGACTCCGCCCTCGTGCAGATCCTGAAAACCTTTGCGCTTCCATTACTGCTCCTCACACTGCTCCAAAGTTTTGTCAGCCTTTAATTCTTCTGCCCGTTGGACGCGCTGCCTACTGTCGACCTGTGACGCGCCCACAGTGTGAAAGAAAAGTTGAAGATGATGCTCCATACTGTTACCACCTGTTACATATTGTTTTACATACGTTTGCATCTGGCTGCGCGTTTCAAAAAAAGTTATACTATCTCACATTTTATTCTGATCATATTCTGATTAAAATTAAATCGCTTATGCACTCACATTGGTCTCATTTACAACTAACAGCCTTGTCCAGTTTATAGAAAATACTGATATATTGTGTGTTGCCGTTTAGCCAAAAAATGAAAAATGAGACACTTGCTTGGTCCATGTCGGATGCTATAATAAAATTTTTTTAAAAAAGACACCCCCAGGTCTGCCCTATCAAACCGACAAAATCCTGCATGTGCAGTGCTGAGACCGACCCACCGCCTTTATTAGGATTAACTGATTATGGATATTTACTGTGTACCATACTTCGTACCAGCGTAACACGCACACAGAAAGCTAATGTTTATATGATCAATTCCTCATTTACATCCAAAACCTACATCTTTGAATGCTGCAGGTTTCAGATGGAGCGTTGCGCTGCTTTGCCTCTCTGGCTGATCGTTTCACACGGCGTGGGGTTGATCCAGCTCCGTTGGCCAAGCACGGCCTGAGTGAAGAACTTCTATCTCGCATGGCTGCTGCAGGAGGTTTAGCCGCTGGTCCTTCCTCCACCTGTAAACCAGGCAGGACATCTACAGGAGGCGCCCCATCTGCCTCCGACTCCAAACTTAGCAACCAAGTGTCCACTATCGTCAGCCTGCTGTCCACCCTGTGCAGGGGCTCACCACTTGTTACACACGTAAGTTCGTTCACATCATGAATGGAATTCCACTCTTTCATAAACTTTTGTTATATTTTTCTGGAAGTGGCAAGGGCAATGAATAGATACAGAATGTCTGAGTGTTTTTGAGGCTTTATGCATTTTAGGGACAGCAATAAAATTTATTTATTTTATTAAGGGAACTCGTAAAAAAAAAAAAAAAAAAAATTATTATGGCACTGTGCAAAAGTTTGGGCACCCTAATTCCAGAGTCTCAGATTTTTTTTTTTACAAGGTTTCAGACCTTAATCAGCCCGTTAGATGTGATACGTGGCAACAGCTGTCATTAGTTTCAGCCGATTTCAAAACTTTACAAATACTTTTTGACTCTTCAAATTCGATGCCCACAATGCAGGGGAAGGCTACAAGAAGATAGCAAAGCGTTGTCAGCTTGCAGTTTCCACAGTGAGAAATGTAATTAAGAGATGGCAGTTCAGAGGAACTATGAGATCTGGAAGACCAAGAAAAATCTCGGAGAAAACTGCTCATATGATTGTCAGGAAGACAAATCAAAACCCCCATTTGACTGCAAAACCTGCAGGAAGATTTAGCAGACTCAGGAGTGGTAGTGATGCTTGCACAGACACGACCTTCATGGAAGAGTCAGCAGAAAAACACCTTACCTGCGTCCCCATCATAAAATCCAGTGTCAGAAGCCTGATGCATTTTGGAAACAAGTGCTGTGGACTGATGAAGTTAAAATAGAACACTTTAGCCACAATCAGCAAAGGCATGTTTGGAGAAAAAATGCAGATCATGAAAAGAACATCTTGCCAACTATTAAGCATGGGGGTGGATCTATCATGCTTTGGGGTTGTGTTGCAGCCAGTGGCTCAGTAAACACTACACGGGTGGAGGGAAGAATGGATTCCACTAAATACCAGCAAATTCTGGAAGCAAATCTTGTTCACACTATCTGTAAAAAAGCTGAAGCTAAAAAGATGCCTTCTACAACAGGACAATGATCCTAAACATACCTCAAGAGACACAAGCTGAAGGTTTTGGAACGGCCATCACAGTCCCCTGATTTAAACATCATTGAAAATTTGTGGGTAGATTTTGAAAGGGCTGTGCATGCAAGATAACCAAAGAATATTACAGAACTAGAAGCCTTTTGCAAAGAAGAATGGGAGAAAATCTCAAGTACAAGAATTGCAAGACTTTTAGCTGGCTATAAAAAGCTTTTGCAATCTGTGATATCTGCCAGAGGAGGTGTTACTAAGTACTGATTATGTAGGGTGCCCAAACTTTTGCACAGTGCCACAATATTGTTTTTATTTTTTCTTTGTTCAATTTATGAAATAAAAAGAAACTATGCACCAATGTTTGCTGACAGTATTGTGCATTTTTTTTCCATTTCCCAGAGATACTGTTAACATCTTTTCAAAGAAAAAAAATCACCAAAATTTATTTATCAAGGGGTGCCTAAAATTTTGCACTGTAAATGTGATTGGTTGATATACTTTAGGTGAAACTTGGTTATGCTGACTGTAATTAAATACAAGTCCATTATGAGTTGAGAGCTTTAGTTCAACACTTTTGTACGTCTTGTTAGGACCTTTTGCGCTCAGAGCTGCCCGACTCGATGGAGAGTGCACTGCAAGGTGATGAACGCTGTGTGCTGGATACGATGCGCTTGGTAGACCTGTTGCTAGTCTTGCTGTTTGAGGGCCGTAAGGCCTTGCCCAAATCCACAGCCGGTTCGGGTGGCCGTATCCCAGGCCTGCGACGCCTTGACAGCTCCGGAGAACGCTCTCATCGCCAGCTCATCGACTGTATTCGTAGCAAAGACACAGATGCGCTCATTGATGCCATCGACACTGGAGGTAAGTTCATATTTGTATTTGGCTAAAGGTATTTTAGTGCTCCCCCCGACCCCCCCCACATAATTGTATCTTTTGAGACCAATTGTCCTTTTTTTTTTTTTTTTCCTTCTAGCATTTGAAGTTAATTTTATGGACGATGTGGGCCAGACACTTTTGAATTGGGCCTCGGCGTTTGGTACACAGGAAATGGTGAGAATTTTCATTTGAATCGCTTTAAGTCATGGTGTAGATATTTAAAGTTTAACATCATGCAGACTACACGTGTGCAGTAGTGTAGTCCTAAACAGTTGGTGATTGAAGGGTAAGTTACTGATGTCTGTGTGTAAATGAGGATCAGCAATGATGCAGGATCTGTGGTCAAAAAGGGAACAGGATGACAACAGTACATATGCACCCAACATGTTTTGATTAATTTAGAACAGGTAAACATTTGCATGAAAGAATAACTGATAACGAACGGATCAGGATTGTAAAACTCGACAACAGTGAAAACGGCTGTGAATACCATGCATCATTAAGCATAATGCATGTGAATGTTTTTTAAGCTGATTCTGCTGTCTGATTCAGAGGACCAGGATCAACCTCTTAGTCCAGGGTAACCATGTAAATGTCAGGTGCTCAACTGTACTCTGCTCCTAGGTGGAGTTTCTGTGTGAGAGAGGTGCAGATGTCAACAGAGGCCAAAGATCTTCATCCCTTCATTATGCTGCCTGTTTTGGAAGACCACAAGTAGCCAAGGTAGCAGAAGCTGTAATTCTCAAATTCCTTTTGGTCCATATTTTATGGTCCATATTTATTTTTAAACAACACTGCTTTTTCCTTTGTATGATTTGTAAGACATTACTACGCCATGGAGCCAACCCTGATCTGAGGGATGAAGATGGAAAAACTCCCCTGGACAAGGCCAGGGAGAGGGGTCATAGTGAGGTTGTAGCAATTCTTCAGTCTCCAGGTGCGTTACACCCCCACTCGATGCCTTTATTTCTTTCTTTTTTAATGCTTCTCAACAGAACATGGGCTGTGAGCAGTGTCACTTCTATTTCTGGATGTCAGAAATCAAGCATATCTTACTACATTGTAATAATATATATTCAGTCTGCGCTCTATTGAACACTGGCAAAGGCATCCTTGTTGGTTTATCTGTTACATTGTCCTGTCAGCTGTGGATAAAACATTCATGTTGGGGCAGTGTGGGCACCTTTTGTCTTGTGATTGCCATCACCATGTTAAGTGATTGACCTGTATACTCTGAGTAGAAGTTAAGAGTTATTTTATCATACACTGTAAGCCCTAGTTGTAGTCTGTTGTGGTCAAGTCCATTTTATGAACATTTTATTTATTTGTGCTTTAGGAGACTGGATGTGTCCTGTGAACAAAGGGGATGACAAGAAAAAGAAGGATCTGAATAAAGAAGAGGAGGAGGGTAGTGAGCCAAAAGGAGACCCTGAGATGGCACCCATCTATTTGAAGAGACTGCTTCCAGTATTTGCACAAACCTTTCAGCAAACCATGCTGCCTTCAATAAGGTTCATTGCTTCTTAATTTATACAGTATATATTCCAGTGCATCGCACTGACTGGACTGTGAAGTGAAACTCTCGTAGGACAGTGGAAGAAAATAGCGATATTAAAGGTTTTGCTTTGAAGAAGTCTGCACTTTCTCTTTCTAAGCCCAAATTTTATATTATTATTTAGCACTTGTGTACTTGAAGGGTAATAAACATTTTAAATCACATTTTTGAAAAAAAGCAGTTTCCTATTTGTCTTCAATTAACAGTGGTTCAGAGGTTTAAAACCGTACACGCAAACACTTATCCTAACATCTTAGCAACATGCTAATATCTTGTTGATTTCAGTTTTGGATAAAAAATGTGACTTTCATGGTCAAGAACAAGGGTTAAACATATTTTGTGTTATAGAAAAGTACATGACTGACAGTAAAGTAGCTCACAGCTACTTTGAAACATGGGGCTTTTTTTTGTCTAATTTTTTACATTTACAAATTATATTTAAGGTCTGAGTAACATTATGCTGTGTCCTCTCCTGTGTAGGAAAGCTAGTTTAGCTCTGATCAGGAAGATGGTTCATTACAGTTCTGAAGTGCTGCTTAAGGAAGTGTGTGATTCTGATGCTGGACACAATCTGCCCACAATCCTGGTGGAAATCACCGCTACTGTCCTGGATCAGGAGGTCAGTTTTTTTTTTTTTTTTTTGTGGTTTGTAAACTCATTGTATTTTCTTCTTACACATTGGCTCTGATTTAAAACAACTTGAAGCTTGTTGAAGCTTATACTCTCCTCAATCACTTTATAAACTCTATCATGATACTGCGTAGGGCTTCGATTCACTTTTAAACCAGTTCTCAGTTTGTTTTTCATATCATGGTTTCCACACTTTGTTAGCAAAATGGGCAGCAACAATACTGAAATATTCTGTGGCATTCAAATCGTAATGATGTGGGGAATGTCATCAATTATAACACCTCCACCTGTTTGCACCACATTCTGACCCTGTAATGTGTGTTCTTTTGCTCTGACACAGTGAGGTGATCAGAGTTACTGCTGCCTCTCTGTCAGCTTGAACCGGTCTGGCCAGTCTCTGTTTACATTTATATCTGTTCACAGAACTGCTGCTCACTACATGTTTTTTCTTTATTGCATTATTTTGAGTAAACTCTAAAGTCTGCAGTATTTGAAAATACCAGGGGATCAGCAGGTACAGAAATACTGGCTCCAACAATCATACTGTGGTGAAAAGCAGCAAGATTTCATTTACCCCCTTTCTGATGGTTGATGTAATGCAGGCTTGGATAAAAAAACATATCTGCATGTTTTTATGCCTTGCGCTGCTGTCCCGATTGTCTGATTAGATTTACAGGTGTTCCTAATAAAGTGCTTGTATTTTTATCGAAGTTGGTATCATCAAAAGGACTTTCAAAAGATCAAGTTCTTTTGATCAAAGAATGCTCAAAGATGCTTTCCTCTTTCCCCCACAGGATGATGATGATGGTCACTTGCTGGCACTGCAGATCATACGGGATCTGGTCGATAAGGGAGGAGATGTGTTCTTGGATCAGCTGGCTAGACTAGGTGTCATTAATAAGGTGTCCACTCTGGCAGGCCCAACGTCTGATGATGAGAATGAGGAAGAAGCCAAACCAGAGAAGGTAACAAACAGCCAAAAGTAAAATCTTTGTCATTTAGAAATATGAAATACTAACTTTATTTTTTCTGTAAACTGCATTTTAAAATCACTTTATTTTAGGAGGATGAGCCCCAGGAAGATGCCAAAGAGATTCAGCAGGGCAAGCCCTACCATTGGCGGGATTGGTCCATTATCAGAGGCAGGGACTGTTTATACATATGGAGTGATGCTGCTGCCCTGGAGCTTTCCAATGGTAGCAATGGCTGGTTTCGCTTCATCTTGGATGGCAAATTGGCTACTATGTACTCCAGTGGCAGCCCAGAGGGAGGTTCTGACAGTTCAGGTAACTTAATTGTGTTGTAATTGTATTTTTATTTATTTTTTACAGAAGTCTATCTCCCCTTGATTGATTCCAGATGCTGCTTGGTATTGTTATAGATAATCAAATATACCAAAAGAAAATTCATCCTGTGGATTGTTAAGTCTAAGAGCTTATTAGAAGAGCTTTTAAAATAAACCATCTAAAAGTGTTTCTGTTTTTTCAGAGAGTCGAAGTGAGTTTTTGGAGAAGCTGCAGCGTGCCAGAAGTCAGGTGAAGCCAGTCACAGCTAGTCAACCCATCCTGTCAGCAGTGGGACCCACGAAGCTCACCGTGGGCAACTGGTCACTCACATGTCTAAAGGAGGGTGAGATAGCCATTCATAACTCAGACGGCCAGCAGGCCACCATCCTGAAAGAAGACCTACCAGGCTTTGTGTTTGAGTCCAACCGAGGCACCAAGCATTCCTTCACTGCTGAAACCTCTCTTGGTAAGCTTGGGGGAAAATATGTGCTCTCTTTGCTTGTTTTCTGTTCCTGAAATGTATTTGGGTTGTATGTTGTCATGCCTTGTTTCAAAAACTTTTACCTTGTTTTTAATACGTTTATGGTCACTTTATTTTTTTTATTCAGGTTCAGAATTTGTGACGGGCTGGACTGGAAAACGAGGACGGAAGCTCAAATCTAAATTGGAAAAAACAAAACAAAAAGTAGGTGTTTGCTTGTGGTGTGTAATATTCACCTGAGAAGGCTCCGAGGTTTCAGAGGCACCCCCACAAATGAACTTAGAAATAGGAGATTAATTTTGTAATAAGTACTTGGCCTGTACTCCTACAGTCAAATGTGTAAAAGTTGTATTTAAGATGCCACCTCACTTTTACAATTTTATTCATTTTTCCTTACAGGTAAAAACAATGGCTAGAGATTTGTATGATGACCACTTTAAGGCTGTAGAAAGCATGCCCAGAGGAGTGGTTGTCACGTTGAGAAACATTGCGACACAGCTTGAGTCTGCCTGGGAGCTGCACACCAACAGACAGGTCACGTTACATCCATGTCACTTTGCCCAGAGGATCATGTTCTTTAATTACAATAGATTATTTAAGAACATATTTGGCAGGCTTTCAACTGCTTTTTAAAAAAAAAAAATTATGAAATCCATTTTACAATGTATAATTTAATATTTTAGAGGCAAACATTTTTATTATTAATATTTTATTAAATATTAGAGAGTGATATAATTTGTTGTGCTTTTATTTATTTAGAACATGTATTTGAATGTAGTAGTAATAAAAACAAAAGTAAGGACCGGAATGCACTGAATTTCAACAACACAGACATTTAGCAAGTAACTATCATCGTATGAGAGTATCAAGTTTTGACTGAAAAGTTAAGTTAAATAGCCATAGGTCTTTATCTTAAAAATGAAAATTGCCAGTATTATAAAGTTTTCTGTCTACTCTGTTGCAGTGTATCGAGGGAGAGAACACATGGCGAGACCTCATGAAGACTGCTTTAGAAAATTTGATAGTGGTTCTCAAGGATGAGAACACCATCTCTCCCTATGAAATGTGCAGCAGTGGCCTTGTGCAAGCACTTTTTACTGTTCTTAATAATGTGAGTCTTGCTTTTTCAGTTTAGTGTATGCCTTATTGCTACATTTACATTTGCTTCCTTTTTTTCTTGCTTGGTTTGTAACTGTGGTTCTTCTTTACAGAGTGTAGACCTTGATATGAAACATGACTGTAAGCAATTGATGGAGAGGATAAATGTTTTTAAAACTGCATTCAGTGAAAACGAAGATGATGAAAGGTAGGAACCCATCTTTATATAACCAAAGCAGTATTTCTCACTCATTTTATTAATGAATACCTTACAAGATGTGTTTAAAATTTTTATTTTAGCCGACCCGCAGTTGCCTTAATCCGCAAGTTAATAGCTGTGCTGGAGTCTATAGAACGGCTACCTCTTCACTTGTACGACTCGCCTGGCTCAGCGTACAACCTGCAGGTAAAGTAAGAGTAATGGATGGGTTGATAATTGAAGTGACGGGTGTAGGGCTGCAACTAACCATTATTTTGATAATCGATTAGTTGGGCGATTCTTTTAAACTAAACCGCTTCTTTAATTTGATGTTTTGCTTAAAACTATATAAAACCATAAATCAGATTATTAATTTAGTATAAAACTAAACTTAAAAAAATGCAAAAGCCACATATAGAGTTTAATGATCTTTAATTTAAGGTTTAAAATGTCAAAATTAAAGACAAAGTTTGTTTTTGAACAGTAAAACCCCTCTAAATATCCAAAACATAAATAAATAAAAAAAGCTAAACAGTTGTTGTACTCTTATTATATTGGTTGGTATCTGTTATAGTGGCTGCTTGTTGAGGAGTGCATGGGGGATTTCCTTTTTGAATGAACTCACTTATGCTGACTTGTCTCTTTCAAAATAAATAATTAAATAACAGCATTTGAGTATGCAAAGTACAGCATTTTAACAATATTTGCAGATGGTGCCAGCTGATAGAGAAGGAACAGCCAATCAGAAGCCGTGTGTGGAAGCCTGTGATTGGCTGTTTTTGTGGCAGTTTTGTAACACTGGACGGAGTTGAGCGAGCGTACAGGCAGAGTCGAGCGTGCACAGAAAATAAATGTGGCTTGCGCGTACAGAATCGAGAAGTCGTGCGTGCGAGGAGAACATGTTGAGCGAGCAAGGGGAGACACTGCACGCGCATAGCTTGTCTGCTCTCAAAATTTCAAACCGCGCGCTCAGAATTGTGGCAGGAATATAAGGGCATAGGCGCACACTTTTTCCTGCAGACGCTTCTGTCACCACAGAATAACGAATTTCATTATCGATAATTATCGATTAGTTGTTGCAGTCTTAGACAGGTGCATGTGTCAGTAAATTTAAATGACCAGGAAATGAAAGGATGTGGATTCAATATATTTTTGCCAATAAATGGTGAAATAACTTTATTCTTTTTCTTCTTGTGCAATTGCAAAAAGCTCGGAAGATTTCATAATTAAACCCATTAGATAAAATATTATAAGGTATAGTGCTGATTTCTTAAACGATATTAACAAGACGTCTCAGTCACCCAGTGAATGACAATGAGCAAATGCAAGCAAAACTTTAACAATGTATAACCCTAGCAGCACAAGACTGGGTTTGTGATGGGCAAAATAAATTTAATAACATCATCAGTCAGTATAATTACTACCATTTATGTATTATGCACTGCCAAAATAATCATATATATTTGATAGGTCTAGTGTTTAACTAACAATCACTAAACAAATAAATGTATTTAATTATTCTTCTGATTTAAGATTCTGACCAGGAGGTTGCGTTTTCGGTTGGAGCGGGCTCCAGGTGAGACGGCCTTAATTGATCGAACTGGCAGGATGCTTAAGATGGAGCCTCTGGCTACCGTTGAGTCTCTCGAGCAGTATTTGCTTAAAATGGTAAGGGCTTTTTTTCTTTCTTTCTTTTTTTGTGTGTGTAAATATATACATTTGTGTGTGTATGTATACACATGTGTTTAGATTATTTTTGTTCCTGTTTCCGCCCATATTAAAATAAGTTAACACTTGTGTCTCCTGTCCAATAGGTGGCGAAGCAGTGGTATGACTTCGATAGATCCTCCTTCATCTTTGTTAGGAAATTGAGAGAAGGCCAAAGTTTCACCTTTAGACACCAGCATGACTTTGATGAGAATGGCATTGTATATTGGATTGGCACAAATGCAAAGTAAGCCTCTCGTTTAGAAGCTTTTTTGTGCTTTCCTGGGTTCGACTTGTATTCGGTGCTATGATCCATTTCCAATTTTGAAAATGTACAATGCTTGCATTTTTGAGAAAACAGTTTGCAGTCAGGACTGTGAGAGGTTCTGTAGGTTTCTAATGCATATCAAAATGAGTGTTTAGTTATCAAAGTCACTAAATGGTTTTAAGCCCATATTTGTATGTTAGTGGGTTAGTCTTTGAAGCTGTTTGGACAAATCTGGTACGATCCGAATTTAAAAAAATAAACAAGGTGTAAACTATAAAGCAAAAATTAAAAAGTCTAGTGTCTGTTCAAAGTTATTTTATCATGCGTTGTGTGTAACTTTGACCTGTTTTATTTTCAGGACTGCATATGAATGGGTAAACCCTGCAGCATATGGCCTGGTGGTGGTGACCTCATCGGAGGGCAGGAATCTTCCCTATGGGCGTCTAGAGGACATTCTGAGCAGAGACAGCTCAGCCCTCAACTGCCACACCAATGATGACAAAAATGCCTGGTTTGCTGTGGACCTGGGTCTCTGGGTCATTCCCTCCGCCTACACGCTTCGCCATGCTCGTGGTTATGGACGTTCTGCTCTTCGCAATTGGGTTTTCCAAGTATCTAAGGATGGACAGAATTGGATGACTCTTTATACCCATGTGGATGATGGCAGCCTCAATGAGCCGGGGTAGGGTGTTTTTTATTTCTTCTTTTTTTCTTTCTCTCAAGGTTTAGACAGTTTGATGAGCAAAAAGAAAACATTAAAATTACTTAAATTTTAAAAACTATCCCCTGCGTTCTAAAACCTGTAAGGGTAACCGTGATGTATCAGTTTTGTGGAAGAAATGTGATTACAAGAAAACATGAATAACCCTTTTAATAGTGAAAATATGGGCATTTCCACATCAGCATTGGGACTAAGCAGCTCTGACCATTTAAAAAAAAAAAAGTCATTGTTTACAAAAAAGTAATGTTTTCAGTTTGCTAGGGAGCATAAAAGATTGGATTTTGGAGCAATGGAGAAAGGTCACATGGCCTGATGAGTCCCATATTCTAGAGCAATGGGCATGTCTGGGTTAGAAGGGAAGAACTTCCATCATGTATAGTACTCGCTGTACAAGCCTCTGTAGGCAGTGTCAGAGTTGTTGTTGTTAGTCTTTCGGCTGATTTCGTCAAGACCAACTGATCCGCACAACAACTTGGTAAAGGTTTTTACACCAGATGCTCTTTCTGACCCAAACCTCTCATTTTATCCGGACTTGGGACCGACACTGAATCCGGTGGTTGTGGTTTGGGCATTGGCTGGGAATCGAACCCATGGCAGGTGAGGGATCACCAATGCCCTGGAGGCAGTGTCGGAGTATACATTTAAAATTTTATGTCCCATAGGGAACTGCTGTAATTGTTTAAAAGCTGGGGCACCAAGGCATCTTTGAAGTTCTACAAGTGGCACCGAGGCAACTTGGCAAATTCTAAATATTTTTTGGCAGGGAGGCATTTTTATTACTTTGTACAAAGCAGATCATTACATGACGAGAAGAATGTGATACTTGAATTTAAATAGTTTTAAAAACTAAAAATTTCCTGTGACTTTGCTTGTCATCATCTACATTATATCAAATAATATTTAATTGGATTCAAGATAAATCATGTTTTTTTTTTTTTAGCAGGCCTAAGGATATAAGACTATTGCTAACTCCAGTTAGCACCAAACTGGAACTATTTAACGAATACTCTACTAATTCATAGTAACATAGCAACCCTTTTTGCAAATAGTGCAAAAAAGACATTTTGTTTGGGCACAAGTAATTCCTACTGTTGGATTTTTAGACCTACAGGTATGCATAACAGTATGACCACTGACAGGTGAAGTGAATAACATCTCATAATCTTATTACAATTGTAGCGGGAAGAAAGTGACACCATGTGCATAGGCAGCAAGTGAACATTTTCGACCATAAAGTTGTATTGTTGGAAACAGCCAAAATTATTTGCGTGGCTTTGACAAAGACCAAATTGTGATGACTAGAAGGCTGGTCTGTAACTGTAACTCTTGTGGGATATTCCCAGTCTCCAGTGGTCAGGACCTATTAAAAGTGAACTGGTGACATGGTCAGGGGTGACCGAGGCTTATTAATGCACATGGGCAGCAAAGGCTGGCAAGTGTAGTTCAATCCAGTAGAAGAGCTAATGCAGCTCAAATTGCTGAAAGTTTATACCGTGCCTGAGAGAAAGGTGTCGAAACACAGAGTACATCACAATGTGTTGCGTACAGCCACAGAGTGGACATGCTGTCCACTGCTGGAAGTGCCTCCAATCGGCACATGAGTATCAGGATTAAATTGCTCTTTTTCCGTTCCGGCTGGGATGTCCTTTTCTATTTTTGCTTCATACCAGATCAGTTTTGTTTCTGTGGAGAAATGGAGCATGGCTAATTAACCTTGTTAGCGAACGTTGGCTCAATTAGCTGTCTGCACTGTGGAGCCATTGAGAGGAGGTAATATCTGTCAAACACCAGAGGACTGTGTTGGCCACCGGCTACTAAGAGCTAAAAAGCTTGGTGAGAAGATAACTAGGTCTCCTGCAGCCAGTATACACACAAATTAACCTCTTAATTAACCCCTTTGTCGATGATGAGTTTACTATGTTCTTTTCAGATTCGGACGGGAGCCTCCGTTAGCAACTTGTGTTCTGGTGTATTTGTACTGTTGGCGCTCATTGAAATAAGATGCATCGGTGTCCTCTTTCTTCAACCAGTGCAACATACCGAGGCACTGCCAGGAAACTGTGACTGTTGGATAGATGGACATGTTTCGCAGTAACATCGGCTGCATGCTGAGTATCAAGCTGTTCGTAGAGAGTAACTGTAATGACCGTAATGCACGCTTATTCTTCACATGTAAAAGTACCTTTCAATCCAATGGGTATGGAGTTATATCCCAATATATTTTAATAATTTTTAATAAAAAAAGTTTTAAATGCCCCAAATAAAATGAAGTCAGCTGACCTACCTGAATGTACTGAATAACCAGAGTATCACATCAATGTGTCTGGTCTTCCCTGTTGGCATCGGTGTATTCCAGGACTTAAAAATGGTGAATTGGCCACCACATTGTGTGCTGTAATCAAAGCCAAAGTTCCTCAAAGTATGTGAGTCATTTGACCCTGATTCAGCTCAGCCCTTGTGCTTTGATTTTGGGTGAATTTGATGCGTGTTCTCTCCTGTGCTAAAAGCTTACAGCTTACACATTTGGTTTCCATCTTAGGTCAACTGCCACGTGGCCTTTGGACCCATCCAAAGATGAAAAACATGGCTGGAGACACATTCGTATTAAACAGATGGGGAAGAATGCCAGTGGACAAACGCACTACCTCTCTCTGTCTGGACTGGAGATCTATGGCACGGTCACTGGCGTGTGTGAAGATCAGCTTGGTAAGAATTGGATACGATTTGTAATCCAAATTCTTATATAACATGCAGTCAAATACTTGTAATTTTTTACTTTTCTTCATGTATTGTGCTGGATACATTTATTTTGTATGATGTTTCTTAAAGAATATGGAGGATTATGTGCTGTTTAAGAGAGCCAAACATGTAATCCACTTAGGAACAGCAGTTAAAACAGCTGGCAGCTTTTAGACACTTTCCCAACCTCCTACACAGCCACAGCAGCTCATCATTCGGCAAAATTATACAATTAAAAAAAGATAAAATCTACAGAGGTTTTCAGTATCCGAGTATACAGAGTAGACAGGTTTTAAATGTTTTAATGATTTATTAATTCATTTTTTAAGGGAAAGTTGATGTTTTGAGTTTGAATTGTACACCTTCCCTAATGCTTTTATCTTTGTTGATTAGGTAAAGCTGTGAAGGAGGCAGAAGCTAACTTGCGTCGACAACGTCGCCTCTTCCGCTCTCAGGTAATGAAGTACATCGTCCCTGGGGCCCGGGTGGTGCGTGGCATTGACTGGAAGTGGAGAGATCAGGATGGCAACCCTCCTGGAGAGGGCACTGTGACTGGAGAGGCCCATAACGGTGAGAAATGTAGACACTTTAGTAAGAAGGATGCATGTTAGCACCTGTAAATTTCTAGTTCGAATTACATGGTAGCTTATACTAAAATGCTTATCAGAAGAGTTTACATTATTCACGATCATTTAGTTATACACAGTGGTATTAGTAAATGTTTTTGCCAAACTGAATATAGTACAAGATATTTCTATATTTAATGGCTTACATACTGCAGGGGCAATGGCACCTGTTTATTTAAGGAAATTAATTACTTAATGTATTGTCAGGCATCCTGAGCAAAACAAAACATGATTAATGTAAACATAGATTATTGTTGTTGTTATTTTCTAGAAATGTGAAGTATATAATTGAGTTGAACTGCTTTGAAATCTGTATTAATCCAGCCTGGCCTAAGAGAATGTCCTAAAATAACTAATCTGCACGGATAAAAGTAACCAACTTAAAGAGACTGGTCTGCAATCAGTTTCCTTTCAAGAGTTTTGGTCTATCGGTTTGAGTACACCTTCCTGTGATCCTCAGAAGCTCTTGCTTTTATTAGCCAGCCTGTGGTGCATGGCAATTGAGATCAATATGTATTGGGAGAGATTAATCCTTGACTACATTTAATTCCCTCATGCAATATGACCTAGACCTTCAACTACATAATTTCCCTCCAACTCTAACATCGGCTAAGCAGCAGATCAAACCTTCTAGCTGAGGGATACTTCAAAGGGGACAGTGACTACTCTTTATTTCCCTTCCATTTATGACTTTTTTTGTTTGTTTTGATCCTGAAATTTATTTTAAAGTTGCTAAAATGGGAAAGCAACACCACATCCTAGAATTGAAACAGTGAAGCTAATCAATGACCTAGCATACTAGCTGAGACCTCACACCGTGTCAGTGGGGGCTGAATTTATCTTGTATTTTTTTTTTTTATGAAGCTACATGTATGAGATGCAAGTCTCGGTCAGTTCTCCTTACTGTGAACATGTACAGTCAGGGCTGAGTCAGTTCTCTTTGTTGTACAAAGGTAACCCAGGAACCCATCTCTGGAGGAAATACTCAAGTTCACAGTGTACAGAGTAAAGCATATCCACGAGTAAAATATTCAAAATTATACACTGATGAGCCATTTAGTGTATTAAGCACGATATATTTTTGGTTCCCCTTATGTCATCGGGGCAGCTCTGTCCCCTTGGGGCAGCTCTGTCCCCTTGTGCTGTGGTGTCTGGCAGATGTTGGGGTATAAATGGTTGATCCCTTGGATGCTGTGGAGTACGGGTTGAGCCTCCACGAGTCTTTGTTGTCTGGTGCATCCTGTTGGTTGCGTCTAACAGACTGAGATCTGAGGAATTTGAAGGTCAGAACAATGACTATGCAGCAGGCTGTGATGCACGGTGTTCTAATTCCTTTGTCGTGGCCAGCATTGAATTATTTGTTAGCAATTTGTGCTACTTTAAAATTTTTTTTTGTGGGATTGGACTGTAACCATTGGTTCCCACATAGATGAGTCTTAAGTAGCCATGATCCTGTCGCCAGTTTACTGGTATATAATTGAGGATGATTTTCAATTCACCTTGTGGTGTTGGTAGTAATGTGGCTGATTGGTGTACACGGTGTAGGTAACAGATAGTCTTGCATGTATTGAAAATGTAAAAATAAATGTATCATACTTTTATGATTCAGGCTAGATACACATCTGCTATCCAAACTAACCAACATTTGTTGGTGTATTTTAGAGTGAGTCATACAGTCCTCTAATTTGCCTGGATGGGCAGCACTCAATTTGCATATGTAGAAAAGGATGTTGCATTTTATTGTTTGTATTTTTTGTGAGCAATAGGTCGTTACAAAACTGTTGTTACACTTGCTATGGCCTGTTGGTGCGTTTCCTGGCAACACCATATTTAATCTGATGGGTAATTGTTATTAATTTGTTGTTTTTATAGAGCTGGATCTGTTCACCGGGTACATACAGTACATTTGAATATGTTGATGTTATTCAACAAGGTCTTGCTCATGCAGCATTGCTTATTTATAAAACTTTAGTATTCTGTCAGTGTGTTTATTTTTGTGGTGCATTTACTGTACATCACAATTCACTCATGTTCATTACACAAAGTCTCTCCTTGATGAATCTTTTTTATTGCAAGTTAAATTTGAGATTTGTCATTTTAGACATGCGTTTTGCAGTTGACTTTCAAAACATGCCTAGGTTAAGTCTATTAATAACTCAAATAAGATCTAGGTTTTTAACAACATTTTGATCCGTGTCTTGATGTTCCCCTGGACTTGGAGGATAAATATCTAGCCGTAAACATAAATACCACTGTTACTACTGTTCTATACTGTTTAAATTCGTCAACATACATACAGCATTTTGAACACTTTATTGACACAAACGTTAATCATCGACATGTGTGCTTGGCATAACTAATTTGTGTTTAGTGTCATGCAGAAAACCTCCTAAAAGGCACTGCTCACATGAAGCTTGAAATGTCTACTGAATGGACAAATTTATTTTTATTTTTTTAAACTTTCCTCAAAGTCCTTTACACACTGTGCTGAAACATTGATCTCCATACCTCAAAGTTTGGTATGTTTGCGTAGTAATAACACTCCATACCTACGCGCAGATCAGTATATTGTGCTAGAGTCCACTTAAGAGTGCGGTGTGGCAAACCTGGGCATGGCTCGAGTCAAAAAACTCAAAATCGTTGGTCATAATCATCATTAAAATTTTGTTCAAAACATTCTGGGAATTTAATTGAATCATGAAGCCAGTATTATGATTCGGATCACGACCAGAGTGCCATGACGCCCCAAGGGTTTGACTCACATTTTGTAGAATAACATATTGTAAACAGCAGTATACAACCAGTTCATTCATAACACCTGTGGAGGAAATATGGAGAGAAACCAAAAGTGCTCATTGATGTCTCAAAGAAGAAAGAAATGTAAATCTGCTAAAACAATGCTAATATTTCTTCGACGTTAATATGAAACTTCGAAGCAGTTCAGCTGAAGTACACTCTCTTTCCAGACACTGGGTATCTGTGAGCTTATGTATGATTAGGTGGGCAGATTATGCTTTACTCCGAGTGTGTTGCGCTGCCTTGTGACGCAGCTCAATTCTGAGTCCTATTACTCAGGCCCTGGCACCTAGCACTCTTTCATTAAGAAGAAGATTTGACACTGGCTCCTTAAAGGTCAGTTGACTCCCATCATTGCTGTGTGGCAGAATGGGTTATTGGGAGCCATTTCACCACTACAGATGGGGATGCTTGTTGAGTTGTTCTCAGTTGTGGGACCAAGATGGTTGATGATAAAGTTCTCCCTGCATTCAACATGAGTTGATCCTGTAAATTCAAATGGTTTGCCAAACACAAATATTAGTTCATATGGTTGTCAGGATACAGCATGACGTATGACGTGCTCAGCAGCGGTTGACTGATGTCTTTGGCAAAGCTTCATATTCAAAGCCCATAAATAAGCAGCTCTCTCAATGGGCTGTAGCTTTCTGAAGTCTGATTTGCATATTTGTGCACTGAGTGTTTCCATTCTGTCTGCTAATTCCTGGGTGAATTTGGCTTCTTGTCATATTTTGTATGCTTTTAATACTGAATGTGAGCGAACTGTAGTGACTGTCGATGAGAGTGTGGACTGGACTGAGGGTGATGTTGGCCAGAAGGTGAATTAGTCAGGATTGGACAAATGGATAATTAAGATTTTTATGGTGATGGGTCTTCAAGGTGACCTTCTCTGGCAGTGCAGAATGGAATAAATCCCATTGAGTAATTGACTGAAGTAAGATTATTTTAAGCTCCTATTCCCTGTGGGTGGTGGAATGTTTCATTACAGTCAGTGTGACAAATGTATACAGTGCATGGGTGCTAATATTGGTGTTGTCATGAGCATCTAAAATGAGATCAAGACCAAAGCAGGGTAAGAGTCATGACTAAGACCAGTGTGTGTTCCGAAATGACATGTACCATATGGGGTCTGTGCTTGAATCGTCTGGGCTAAAATATGTCATGAGTATGTGCGAGCATCCATTTATTTCAAACAAAAGATACGATTTTAGCATTAAAAAAATGCTCTAGAGGAGGCGTCAAGCAGTTGGTCAGCTGTGTTTGTTTTCGTCCAGAATAAGGTAGAAAGCCAAATGCCTCACTTTAGCTGTTTTATCAGCTATTGCTAGCACTGCTGTAAAATCCCTGCACTGAATTCCAATCTGAACATTCTCATTCAAGCCACGTGGCCGAGTATTGGATATGTATCCTATCTAGGACCATGTACGCAAGTGACTCAGATCTGACCTGAAAAAGAGGAGATTTGTGTGCTTGAAAAAAGACCTTTAATATCGAAACTGTATATTTAAACTCAAAATTGGCACACTTGCAGTACTTGCCTGTAGGCGACACTTCCTTGGAGGTTACTCAGGTTTCCTCTCCTTTATTGTCTCTGGGTACCTCACCCAAGTTAATGGAGCTGTACCGCAGCATGTTGTGTTTATATGTCAGAGCTCACATTAGCTGATGCTGATGTAGAAAGCTATGATTAGCTGATGCTGATGTAGAAAGCTATGATTTATACACAGTAGCCATGTAGCTTTGTCGCCTGTCGACTTGTTTCTCACAAGTGAAAATGTTATATTAGCTACACTGCTTTATGCATGATAATTAAATTCAGTAGCATGCCCATCTAAGTGACAAGTAACAGAAACCGTGTACGTGCCAAGTTGGTTAACATGTTTCGTTAATATTCTTGAAATCGCTTTGGGTGATGTCATAGTTTTTGGACAGAGACAGACCAATAACATGAGCATGAATTGAAAAATTTATATGCAGCTGTTTTCTTTTACTTGCTTTGCAGATAAACTCTGAGATTCAACTGCAGAAGATTTTTCTGCAGTCTGTAAATATGTGCAATTTGAATTGAGTAACTGGTTCCATTTTAAGCAGGAAGTTTTACGTCCAACCACCTTAGTGGTAAATAATTACATCAGGCACTGCATATGCAATTTAGGGATATGCGCACACATTGATTTTTTTAAAATAAAATCCTTAAAAAAAAAAAAACACTTAGTAAACTTGCAGTCAATTCTGACATAGACCTTGAAAAATCTCATCACCAAGACCAATCAAGAGTAATATATTAGCATGACCCTATATTAGCATGACCCTGACCAGAGTACCGTGCTTCTACAAAGCGAGTAGGCGGTTCATTCATTTTGAAGGATGTTGCATTGGTGTAAAATGTGGTAGGTGGCTTCTCCCCAAGACGTTGTGACTGCCGGTCGGTACGGGCTGGCACACTGAAACAAGAGCTTCTGAGCTTTATGTACTCGTAGTCGCATGCTTTTGCTATCAGAGAACCAGTCAGTTGTTCATTTGTGATTTGTCTCTAGCTCTCAGACCCCCCCCCTATTATAATCAGTTTATTCTATCTTCTTATGAATGCAGCAGAAAGAAAAGACTTTTAGTCTTTTCTGTTGATTCATATTTTTTACATTATTTTGCTATTTTTTGTGCACCTTTCCCTCTCCCAAACCTAACAGGTATTACTCATTTATCTTACTCATGAACTCATCTTTTTTGGTTTATTTTTGCCTCCATCAGTTAAACCTGCTGCATGTCTGTGGGACATTTTTCGTGGTCTTAATGGACTGGAAGTCTTTTTAAGATTGGCAACATAGTCTTTAGGACTAAATGAAAAGATCATTTTATCTTGTCTTTTCACACAACTGTTGCTTTTTATTTATTAATTATTTTTTTAAATCAGTTTCCCTGCCTCCAGTGCATCACCTGGGCTTAGGATGCATCTGACATTTCACTATGTAGCATCGAACATTCGCCATCCAAATTATCTAACCGTTTTAGTTGTAATGGGGAAGAGGTTGAAATTGATTAATGTTCAATCTCTGTAGTATCGAGCAGTGTTGCCACCTTTGACTGGCTGCTGTCTTTCACAATTCCCTTGAAGGGTCTCACTTGTTCATATACCCCCCTCCCTTCCCATCCTCTTCCAGGCTGGATTGATGTCACCTGGGATGCTGGTGGCTCGAACTCCTACCGCATGGGTGCGGAAGGAAAGTTTGACCTGAAGTTAGCACCGGGGTACGACCCCGAGTCGGCGCCGTCACCCAAAACTGTTTCGTGCGCTGTTGCAGGCCCGCCGACTCCCTGGAGCAGCCTGGCCAAAAACAACTGTCCGGACAGGGGTGGCCCATCATCGGGATCTGGTCGCAAGGGCAGCAGCAGCTCGGCATGCAGTGATGTCGGCCTTGGCTCTGCTCGCAGGCTTGAGGGCCTGTCTGAGCAGGGTACGCTTGAGGGGGTTGGACCTACAGGGATGGAGGGACAGGAGCCGCTCGTAGTTCTCTCCATGGCCGAAGGTGGTTCTGCGTCTGGTGAAAGTGCCGAGCCCAAGAGTGAATCAACAGCTATCTCTGTGGGGCCAGTTAGCGTCAGTTCACCTGATGTGAGCTCCGTCTCGGATTCGTCTGGCAAGGTCGCGGTGTCCCAGAGGCCCCTGGGCCCAGGCACTGGTGCTCGCCTTTCAGTCAGCTCACTGCTTGCAGCTGGTGCGCCTATGAGTTCCAGTGCCAGTGTGCCTAACCTGTCATCACGTGAGGCCAGTCTCATGGAGTCATTTGTGCGCCGCGCTCCCAACATGGCACGCACCAACGCCACCAACAACATGAACCTGAGCCGCAGCAGCAGTGACAACAATACCAACACAATTGGCCGCAACGTTGCAGCTGCGTCTGGTGAGTAGCCATGGCTTGCCTGGCTGCTAGCATTATTGGTTTGTGTTTCTTGTCATGTTAGATTTGTTTTACCATAACCTTTTGAGGACAGGGTAATTGTTTTCCTGTATGAACATCCTGTATATAACAGGCAATGCGTAATACTGTTGTCAGGCACGGTGGCCAGAGGATGATACACTCAAGATTTTGGTTGGTGATTTCTATGTTAAGGTCATGTAAAATAGGGGAAAAATGTATCAGTTTGTTGCGCGCACACAACTGTCAAAGCTACCGATTACAGTTAAATCTTGGATTGCGAGCATAATTAGTTCCGGATGCCACCTTGTATATCAAAGTGACTGTCCCGATAAGAAATAATGGAAACTCCACAACCCCCGAAAAATATCATAAAAAAAATCATGAATGCGAAAAATATGAAGTAAAAATAAAACAACTTAACCTGCACTTTAACCTTGAAAAGAACTCGTGTTAGACGAGGGAAGAAGCAGGAGCATGGGAAGCTGAAGAGTAGGACGACTTGCACATCTTACCGAGGGTTGTTGTTTCAGTTACAGTTACTAAAGAACAGTCACTACATTTGGACACAAAATTAAAAACAAAATGATTTACGCACACGTACGTGGTCACAATGTTATAGTGAATTATACAAGAGACGCACATGCACTGAGACTGAGCATGGGAGACGATTACCCACAATCACACAGTGTACAAGAGAGATACTGGCTCATTTGTGATCTTGCGATACTCAGCCGGCAAAGCATATACATACTACAGTACTCGTGTATCAATACCTCACTCGTTTAACAGGTTAGAATTTAGTTTAAAATTTCGCTCGCAGACCGCGTTACTCACAATCCAAGATTCCACTGTACTTCACAACTGAAGTAAGAAAAAATGCATTTTAAACATTTTATAGAAAAAAATACATTTTCTTTAAGAAAAATCAAACATTATGCAGAAAATGTGGCATGAAAAGCATGATGTATTGTATTATAGTATTAGCATCATTCAGGGTTCATCATTCAAACCCACCAATGAGTGACAGAAACATGTAACAAACAAGTGCCATTATTTTTACTGCTATAACTTTTAGTAGTTATCTAAATTATGCTGTACTTGAGATGAAGTTGCATATCTTCGTTCTTTTATGCACAAAACTTTACTGGACTGATGAGACAGACATATTAAATGTTAAGCCCCGCCCGCTAAGAATAGCGATAGCACAAGACTGATTAGTATGTACAAACTGTGATTTTCAGTCGCCTGGGAGATGCTTTCAATATGTAAGGACGTCTGTGCTAGCAGTATTAGAAACCGAACAAACTAAAGTCTTTGTCGCTCACGTTTTGTCTCATCACCCTGCATGTTAACGACAACTCGCATGTAATTGCAAACTGATCTATTTAGTTCACCATTCACCAAGAACATTAGCTCCTTCATTACATGGCACTCTTTTAACATGTCCATGCACAACACTGTTGCCAGATTTATATTTTCTTAAGCTGTCAGAAGCAAATCAGATAGGAGAGGGTATCAGGGAGGAGACACAGGGAGAGAGGCACCGCTGACAGAGACTCCCAAACAAAACTATTTCACAATGAGTGTATGTTGTTTGAGATTAGATTACCTCTGTTATGGCAGTCCACCATGCTTTAAGGGGAAACCCAGGTAATGTTTCATAGGGACAACCTCTTGCTAAGTGAGTGATTCATACTAATTATAATATAGAAGATTTACTTTCAAACTTGTAACCTTGTTTGTCAAACATGGCGGTTAGAATGTGGTCTTGGCTATTTAGCCAATTTAACATGCTTTGCTTTTGATCATACTGTAGCTTTCTCATGCTTCAGCTCAAAGCACACTTCTGTTGTGGTCAAAATAAAAAAGTGACTCCTGGGAGGAGCTGAGAAAGACCTTTTTAGCAAATTTACCACTTCTTTTGCCAAGCAAAAAGCAAGTGTCACAAACAGCAAAAGAATCTCTAGTGCATGTTTATAACAAATTTTAAAAGAAGAAAAAAGGGGAGTTTTTTTCTCATGTTTATTGTATGTAAACAGGAGACCCAAGGACCATGGTCTCAATGATGGTTTAATTTGATGCATCTCAAATTATATACATGTTCCTTACCTTTTAATAGTATGTAGTACTCTAGAAGAGTCATGAATTGCTAGACCAATGATTTTTGGGTCGATTTGAACATGACAAAAGAGGGGGGGTAAAGTGTTGATACTCGGTAAGGGTTTGGAACAGTGCATAGGAATATGGTTCAAGGCCCAATGCTAGTCTGTTTCGTGGCGTTAATTGGGTATAGAAATTAGTCCATTTTAGTAACCTAAGCCAACAAAATCCTAATATTACTTGGTAGAATAAATGAATGAGAGTAAATTTTGTTTATGACTTTGACCCATTTGTAAACTGAGCAACCCGGGCGAACCAATGATTTAATAGATGCATGATAGGTTTATCTATATAGTGCAGTAAATCAAAGCATGTAAGTTTAATTAAGACATTTCTGTTAACATTTGTGTCAGTAGTTCTATGTTTCTGTTCTTTTTATCTGTATTTGAAAGGTACTTAACTAATTTGGGCTCATTCACTTCCTCAAAAAAAACTAATAGCCTAATTGCTTTTTTGTTTTGCAGCATCTCCTCTCATGGGTGCACAGAGCTTTCCTAACCTTACCACCACTGGTACCACCTCCACTGTTACAATGTCCACCTCCATAGTAACCAGCAGCAATAATGTAGCCACAGCCACTACAGGTTTGTCCGTTGGCCAGTTGCTCAGTAACACGCTGACAACCAGCTTGACCTCCACATCTAGCGAAAGCGACACGGGACAGGAGGCTGAGTTTTCGCTCTATGGTAGGCCATGCTATATTTCATCAGCATCTGTCTGTGTCTCTGATTACTCACTATTATATGTTGCATTACATATTAATGGATTCCATATGAATGTCCTCTGCCTTACCACTAATGTATTGCATGGTTTTGCTCTCTCGCTTCTTCTCTTTGGAATTTACTATTTTTGCCTGTTTTCTTGCTTTTCTTTCTTTTTCTCAGACTTCTTGGATAGCTGTCGAGCAAACACATTGCTTGCAGAGCTGGATGACGAGGAAGATTTGCCTGAACCGGACGACGATGATGACGAGAATGAGGACGACAATCAGGAGGACCAGGAGTATGAGGAAGTTCTGGTACGGTCCAGGGTCAACCTTGGTTACCACGTTCATATACATAGGGTAAAACTTGTTGTAGTTTTGACACTAGTACAGTGCTGCTCCTTTAGTTGTTGAGTTAGATTTTGTTTTCCTTCTGTGGTAATGGAAATACATTTTGTTTTTAAATATAATTTAATATCATTTTCTTCTTCTTCTTTTTTTTTCCTATTGAGAAATGCCTCGATTGATTTCTTTTATACATATGAATGTTATTTGCTGTCAGCATGGTTCCTGTGATAAGCATGCTTGTGGTGAGATAGAGGCCTAAACTGCATGTTGATGTAGTTTGCTGATGCATAATGGCAATGCGTAAATGTTGCGTTATGGTTGCCTGACAGGAGGAAGAGGAATATGAAACCAAAGGGGGACGGCGTCGAACGTGGGACGATGACTTTGTGCTGAAGCGACAGTTTTCTGCTTTAGTCCCCGCGTTTGACCCCAGACCAGGCCGGACTAATGTCCAGCAAACCACCGATCTGGAAATTCCTACACCAGGTGAATAACTTTCGGTTTTGTATTAAAGTTATGTGAATTCCAAAGTTATGTATGATTTTGAGAGTTTATTCTTGTTTTCGTGATGTGTGCAGGTACACCTCGTTCAGAGGTGCTGGAGGAGGTGGAATGTGCTCCCTCCCCACATCTGGCCCTTATCTTGAAGGTGGCAGGCCTGGGAACCACAAGGGAAGTTGAACTACCTCTGAACAACTACAAATCTACTATTTTCTACTATGTCCAAAAGCTGCTGCAGCTCTCCTGTAATGGCAGCGTCAAGTCTGACAAGCTTCGGCGCATTTGGGAGCCAACGTACACGTGAGTTACTTTACTTGTTCTTTCAGCTGTGTTGCTTTGGAATATTGTTACTATAGCTGTATGTTTATTTTGTAGGATAATGTACAGAGAGTTAAAGGACTCCGACAAAGAGAAAGAAAGCGGGAAGATGGTAAGATGTTTTTTTATTCTTTTTCTTCGTCGTCTTCTTTTTTCTTTCTCTTCTTGTTGATCTCCTCCACTTCTCTTTCAACAACACTTATTTATCTCTTTCGCTCGTTTTCTCCAACTCATTAAAAACTGCTTGTGACCTTTTTCCTGTGGCTGTCAGTAGACTGTCTCAGTCATCACTAACCTTGTAGCTAGGAGCCTGTTGAAGGGAAGAAATATTTATTTCCTAATCTTGATAATTGCACGGTCCTTTTAGTGGTTAGGCCTGTTGTAATGCATGTTTTATTGCGTGAAACTTACAATCAGGAAAGACCAACATTTGGTTCTTCCTGTTGTAGGGTTGCTGGTCTGTAGAGCATGTGGAACAGTACCTTGGCACAGATGAATTACCAAAGAATGACTTGATAACCTACCTGCAGAAGAATGCAGACTCAACTTTCCTGCGCCACTGGAAATTAACCGGCACTAATAAAAGTATTAGGAAAAACAGAAATTGTTCGCAGCTCATAGCTGCATACAAGGTATAGAATGGCATTGTGTGTGTATGTATGTGTATGTATATAAATATATGCACTTACATATACATTTTTATTTTTCCCCTCACTGTATTTGTATATTTTCCTTTCTTTAGTTTACTTTCACTTGTTTAGCCATCTGTTTTGAGTTGTATCTGTGCTCACAACACTTTAATTAATCTGTGTAAATATGTATGTTTAATGTTCAAGACATTGAGTCACATTTATCTTGTTTTGGTTTATGTATTTGTTCCTAAGTGTTTTCTTTTTTGTTTTCTTTTGTTGTTTTAATCATAAGGCATATTTTTACTATTTTGAGAATGCAATTGTATAAGTGGTACATAAGTCACTTGGTATGCCCGGTGTAGTGTTGACTGTAATAGCTTGGGGAGATTCACCGCAGTTCTCTGTGCTGTATTTCTGATTGTGTTGTGTATATATTTCTTTCCTTCCAGGATTTCTGTGAACGGGGCTGCAGGTCTTCAGGACTCGGGTCGGGCTCTCTCGCAGTCACGCAGAGTTGTGACATTTTAAGTGGCGCACGTGAACAGCCACAGGCCAAAGCTGGTTCAGCACAGAGCGCATGTGGTGTTGAGGACGTGCTGCAGTTGCTGCGCATCCTTTTCATTATTGGAGGCGAACCAGCGGTCGGTCCTACACTGCAGGAGGGTAAGCCATATCTCCATCACCAGAGAGTCCAATTAAGCACTAAAGAAATGTATTAATTTTAAATGTAGAATTCAGCGGAGAGTGGTTTTAGGAAAAAACTACTGGTATTAGAATATTTGTGTGTCCGCCTATAGTCCGTAATTTTTTAATTTCAGATGTTTGAAACCAGGTCTTGCATGATAATGTGATGTGTATAAATTATGATTATAGGTGCAATGCTTTTTTTTTTTAAATAGAACGCCATTCCTTATTTTATTTTTATTTTTTCAATTTTTTATATACTGAAGATTTGGATGACTTAAAGTTCAACGCATCACCCGAGGAGTTCACCAGCAAAAAAATCACAACCAAAATTCTGCAACAAATTGAGGTAATAGACATTTGTAAATAAAATACTGTAGCAGACTCTTAAAATAATAATAATAATAAATACAAAAAAAAGTAACATTGTTCTGCTCTTCACACATCACCACTACTAATACTGGAATCTCTTAAATTAATCTAAAAGTATGCAATAGAGATGACCTCTGAAGGGGGGAAAAACAACTTTTTTGATAATTGTTCTCTGTATTAAAACATCTGCTAAAGTAAATTATTAATAGAAGACTTAAATAATATTCATTATTCCATTTCTTGTCTGTACAGGAGCCTCTGGCCTTGGCTAGTGGTGCGCTGCCAGATTGGTGCGAACAGTTAACAAGCAAATGTCCTTTCCTGATCCCTTTCGAGACCCGGCAGCTCTTCTTCACTTGCACTGCGTTTGGAGCCTCCAGGTCTATAGATTTTTCTTTTTACCCAGTAGAATTGTGAGATTCTTCTTAAATATAATCTAAAAATAGCTGAGTATATACTGTGAACCTGTCAACTACAAAGAAAGCTATGAAACAACACAGTTTGAAAATAAGTATAAAAAAACAAAACAAAAAGACAGCTGATGTGGATGAAGTAAAGCAGGGTTTTATTGTTTGATGAGCCCAGCAGGATATTAGAGCATTGATAGAAATTTGTATTTGAAACTTTTGCCACTAAATACTTTGTCATAATGCTTATGCTCAGCTGACCCTCTGTGTCCAATGTGATTTGTAGCATATTTTACATGTTTCAACTTTGGCCTAAAAAAAGTTGCACAGAATTGAAAGTGTTCAGGCAGAACGGTGAAGTGATTTATGCTTTGTACGTCTTCCCACAAAGGGCAATAGTGTGGCTTCAGAACCGGAGGGAGGCGACTATAGAGCGCACACGACCATCCACTACAGTGAGGCGGGACGAACCGGGCGAGTTCCGTGTTGGCCGCCTTAAACATGAGCGTGTCAAAGTACCGCGTGGAGAGAACATGATGGAATGGGCTGAGAGTGTCATGCACATCCATGCTGACAGGAAGTCTGTACTTGAGGTATTAAAATTCAACAAATTACTGATGAATTTAACCACAGGAGCAAACATATAAAGACAGGCACAATAAAGACAGGAGACGGATTAATGGAATAACTGGTGGGATAGGGTTCATACAGTCATGAACATTATGGGAAAAATAATAATAAAGCCCTAGTGGTATTGAAAACATGTAATAGACTTACTGTTCATCATTTCAGCATAATAAATATTACTCATTTTTGTACTCCCGATTCAGACAGATCCCAGTTGACTCATGCAAATGTGCAGCGGGAAGAATGTGTTTAGAAACTCCATGCTAAGTTTGATGGTGGGATCATAAGTCAATTGCTTTTTGCAAGTTTTTCTTTATTCTAGAGCTTTTAGCCATGGGCAATTTAACGGCAAGTTGGAGACAGGTTTGGCATTTTAGCTTAAATATGAAAATGTGTTAGCTTAACTTGCATCACTCATGCTCCACAATGCACTACAGCCAGCTGTGAGAGAAAGACAGCACAATTGATTGTCTTTATGTCTCCTGTGTGGCACAAGAGAAAAGCCTCAGCATCCAGAGATCCTGGATTTGAATCCTTTAACATGATCGATCTGTGCCCAGGAGCAGAGAGATAATTTGGCCATAATTCTCAACAGATGTCATGCTCTCGCAAATAATCAATTTAAAATGTGAGGCATTTATCAATGGCAGCTGCATGCCGATATGTTTGGTATAATTAATATAGTCGTTTCTGTGCATGTGTGATAAATGCCAGATTTATTTTGCATAATGGTGTTTCTTAGCACAAATTTAGAATTAACTTTTTTATATAAACTCCCCAGTTCTTCACCCTGTTGAACGTTTTTGGGAGATGGATTAAACGTGCTGTTCACAACCATCAAAAAAGCAACTGATGGAATATCTTTTAGGAATAAAAATGCAGTTCAGGCAAAACCATGAAGTGAAGGAAAAAAATCCACATTTTTGTACAATGTATGCCAAGGTGCAGTAAGACTGGCACAGTTCTTAAACTCTTGAAGTCACCTTACCTATAATGTGCCATAACTGTTTGCATTTCCCTTTAACAATTTGCAATTGTTACCCCTATAGTAAGGCACTAAGAAAATAAAACAGCATTACCTAGTTGTAGCTTGACGTTATTTTTTGTTTTTTCCTCCCTGCAGGTGGAGTTCCAGGGGGAAGAAGGCACTGGACTGGGTCCCACACTAGAGTTCTATGCCCTCGTGGCAGCTGAGTTCCAGCGGACCTCACTGGGAATCTGGCTCTGTGATGATGATTTTCCAGATGACGAGTCACGCCAAGTCAGTCCTCTTTTCCTAATTTTAAAGTTTTTACATTCTGGAATCCTCAAAATCCAGATCTTTAATGCTCTCTCTGTGTGTGTGTGTGTGTGTGTGTGTCCATCCTGGTCAGGTGGATCTTGGTGGGGGCCTGAAACCACCTGGGTATTACGTACAGCGGTCTTGTGGCCTTTTCCCTGCACCCTTCCCTCAGGATAGTGATGAACTCGAACGCATCGCCAAGCTCTTCCTCTTCTTGGGCATCTTCTTGGCCAAGTGCATACAGGACAACCGGCTAGTGGACTTGCCCGTCTCTCAACCTTTCTTCAAGCTGCTCTGCATGGGCGACATCAAGAGCAACATGAGCAAACTTTTGTATGAGTCACGCTCGGATTCAGACCGGCGCTTTTCTGACATTCACTCAGAGGCGTCCACTGAGGAAGAACCGTATTTGATGGGCAGCTTTGATGAGGACTCTAAATCTGAGTTTATCTTGGACCCACCAAAGCCCAAGCCACCTGCCTGGTATCATGGCATCTTAACATGGGAGGACTTTGAGCTGGTAAACCCTCACAGAGCACGCTTTCTCAAGGAGATGAAAGAGCTGGCAGTGAAAAGGAGGCAGATCCTGGGCAATAAGAGCCTCTCGGAGGACGAGAAGAACACACGGCTACAGGGCCTCATGCTGAAGAACCCAGTCGGCTCAGGACCACCACTGAGCGTGGAAGATCTGGGGTGAGTGATGAATGTCAGAAATTTCTTCGGAAATCAACTTTCCTCTCAAGGTTACTTGCTTATTATGAAATTTACTTGGTGTAAAACTTAATATGCTTTTTCATGCTTTTCTTTTTTTTTTTTAGATTAAATTTCCAATTCTGTCCGTCATCTAAAGTGCATGGCTACTCAGCAGTGGACCTTAAACCCAATGGAGATGACGAGGTAGGTCATTATGGTAAAGAGCAAAAGCTTAGAAAAGAATTAATTGTAAGGACAAATTATTTCCTTAATAGAGATATACAGTTGAGGTCTTGGCCACATAGTGCTGCTTACAGGGTTACAAAGTGTGTCTCACTTTACAGAGCTCTGTTGTCTGGAAACTGAGCCTGGTCAGGAGCTAAACTGTATATAGAAATTGGGTTAAATAATAAATAAAATTGTTATTTTCATAAACAATGTATGCAGATTTAATGGCTTTAATTAAATCATTTAAACTAATAAAGGCACTGAAGTGAACTTTTCAATGAGTACCATATTGAATAGATTATAACAGGAAGCCTGTACATGTTTATGCATCACATAAAAATCAACCAAACATGTGTGTGTTTTAATAGATGGTGACCCTGGACAATGCAGAGGAGTATGTGGAGTTAATGTTTGACTTCTGTATGCACACGGGGATACAGAAGCAAATGGAGGCCTTCAGAGGTAAGAAATCTTCTGTTTATGCAGTTTGGCAGCGTATGTATGTCTTCTAGTTTGTGATGTCACACATAAGAATGATTGATTTAGGCCAGGACCATTTGACGCGCATGAACCATTGCAGACGCACATGGTTCTGCATTAATTGTACGCAGCCTCTTGTTGTCACATACATCCTCGTCTGCTCCTATTGTTGTTTTCCTGCACAGCCCCAATGACAGAAAAGCAACAGTGCTAATTAGCTGTGAGAACTCGTGGGTGTGAAGTTTTACCAATGGAGGTATAGTGTTGGGAGATGACGTGATATTTCACTGGAACTGTTTCAGTTACAGACGGTCATATTTGAAAGTCTGTTCTTAGCTAATTGTAGTTTAAATGGGTCCCTTAAAATATTGATTTGTTTATATATTTGGAAATAAGAATAAACATAATGAAAAACTAATGAATAAAATGTTATTGATTTATTATAAATAATTACAGTATAGTAAAAACATTCCAAAATATTCTATAAAACATACTTGTATCGTGGTATATTTCTGGGGGGGGCTGGGGGCTGGAATAAAATGATCTGGGACTGGCATTAGGGTCACATGGGACAAAAATGACCTGATGTCATTTCCTGTTATTTATTCATCATGGTTTCACCTTCGTACAGAACCTCACAGCTTTTGTAAATTGCTACACGTCGTTTAGGAAGATATTAAAGTGTCAATCACTCTCTTGACTTCTAAATTAAAATTGTAGCAGAGGTACGGTTTCTGCTTACCTTCTTGGGTACATTTTGTAAATTTTGGCTAAATGTGTCACTGATAGTATGGCATTACAATGGAGTGGAGGGGGGTGACCAACCCTGGCAGAAACCCTGTCACTGGTGCAAATCAGATAGTGACTGGCCTCTTTAATTGGCCTTTTTTTTTTTTTTAAACCTGACCCTAAGTCATTGCTTATGTGAAATCCTGCTGTGAAATATTACTTAAACAAAATGTATTTGGCCTAGCTTAACTAAACTATAACACTGTTATGCTGTAATATTTATGCAGACTTTGATCTGATGCATTACTAAATGTCTGTTGTGGTGTCTGATTTGGTGCAGACGGCTTTAACAGAGTGTTCCCTATGGAGAAACTGAGTTCATTCAGTCATAAAGAAGTCCAGATGATTCTGTGTGGGAATCAGTCTCCATCTTGGACTGCTGAGGACATTGTCAACTACACAGAGCCCAAACTGGGCTACACTCGGGACAGGTGTGTCATTTTATTAGCTCTTAGTGTTATTTTAACAAACCGATAAACATTCTGATATATACATTTCACATGGGGCAGGGGGGAAAAAAAGATTAATATCCTGCTTGTCTTTTTCACCACCTGTACAGTCCTGGTTTCCTGCGCTTTGTGCGTGTACTCTGTGGAATGTGTTCAGATGAGAGGAAAGCCTTCCTCCAGTTTACAACTGGCTGCTCAACTCTGCCCCCCGGTGGCCTCGCCAACTTGCATCCCCGTCTCACAATCGTCCGCAAGGTATGAGCCTGAATGTTTTAATTCTCCTATAATAAACAACCTTTATTTTTAGCGCCAGGCTCAGTCGTACTCCTTTAACATGCTGAATTACACCTGCAGGTGGATGCAACTGATGCCAGCTACCCCTCAGTAAACACGTGTGTGCACTATCTGAAGTTGCCCGAGTATTCCTCTGAGGAGATCATGAGAGAACGCCTCCTTGCCGCCACCATGGAAAAGGGCTTCCACCTGAATTGAGCATGCTCCCTGCACCACTGACCAACTCCATGTGTTGATGAAGCCTGTCATGTTTTGTTGCAGAAAAAAAAAAATACAAAAGTTGTGCTCGCCCATGATTTTCTCTCTTTTATAAAAAGAGGCTGCGTTTACATCTGTAAGCGAAAGGAAGCCCATCTCAGCTCCACTAGCTACTGAAATAGATTAAAGTCATGTCCGCAGCCCATGTTAACCCCACTTACACCTCTTGGTGGGATTGCACTGCATCAAGGGCTCGAGCCGCTGGTAGCCAAGGGCAGTTTTTCTTCGTTTACTCTCTCACCCCAGCCCTGAGAGTGTGTGTAAGATTCGGAATAGGTTTTCTTTTCAGATTACTGTACACGCATACCAGCCCTGTTTCCCCAAAAGGGGGCATGCAAGCACCTGCTTCTGTAGAACTAACTGTCGAGTGTTTGGACTTTTTTCCAGGTTTTAAGTTTTACTAGTGCCTGCCTTGTTTGAAATTATTAGGTTTTTTTTTTTCCTCGTTTTGTTTTGCGTTCAGCATACAATCATTCACATCCTATTTCTCCCCCCCACTTATTTCCTCTTTTCTTTTCTCCTCTCCTAGCTGTTACTGTGTATGTTTGAAATGTTTATCACCATGCTAAAAGGATCAAATTCCCTGAGTGCATTTGTGTTCATTTTACAATAAAGCTATAGAGACAAAAAACACTGGTTGTGTGCAAGGCACAATGGGGGGGGAAAGAAAAAAAAATGAAAAGCTATGCTTCTCCTTGTATTTTCTTTGTATATTATAAACATTTATTTAACTCAAGTTGCAGTTTGAAGTAAACAAATATTTTCAAATGTGTATGCTCCAAAATAATCATTAAAATGTTTGCAAAGTATTTGTTTGCGTGTTCTATTCACTGGCATTTATTATGGTCTTTGAGTTGATGTACAGTTCAGAAGGCAGTTTTAAGTACACAGCAAATACGACTAGAACACTGTAATGATTAGCATGCTGTCGCTGTTGTGGAAACAAGCAACAGTTAAACTGTGAGGGCTGAAGACTGTCCCGACACAGCACTCATGCATCTGCAGTACATGTTCCCTAATACATGGAGTGTAGTTTAAACCGGTCTTTGTAACAACCAGTCAGCATGGGTGAGGTATTTCAATAACATATAAATAGCACATGTTCATGAGATCACAAGTCCCCACGATTCCCCACGTGTAGCCGTTTCATTCATCCTTCTGCCATCTTGTCTAAGGCCTGCAGGGGCGCAAGTATGCGGTTTCTGTTGGTCTCCACAATGTGTCCGTTCAGGATCATCTCATCAAGAATGATGTGTACTTTGTCCAAATTAAACATAATCTTCTTTGGAATTAAGGAACAATGTTTCTCAATTTGAATTACATGAACATGCACACAACATTCATTGACTAAGAATTTAGTGGAACAGGATCAATTTAAATACACATTCTGAAGTTTCACATTTCTATAATGTACTGTCCTGCCAAGAAGAAAGAACATTCAGTTAAATGCTAAAATGTAAACATGTTAATCTTTTTTTAACCACTTCATTATATAACCTACAACTCTGAATGGAGGCCTTTGCCTTCCAGTAAATAAAACCATTGTTCTTATGGAGCCACCAAAGTATCAGGATGAATGCCTTTATGGTGTTGACGGCAAATTATTTATATGAAGGATACGTCTAATTCACTCTGAGAAGGAAAAAAAAAACAATGTTCATGACAAGCATATATAAAGATTCAGATTTTCTAAAAATTTACTTTCAACAGTACATTAAAGTTTGAGCATGCTTTATAATTTCCATGTTGAAATAACAGATTTTTGGGAAAAAAAACTGACTTGTATACTGTACATAGTGTTTTTCTGTGAAGATGTTCTTTATTTTAGAGGATTCATTATTATCAAGAAACACACTCAAGGTCATTCCTATTAAAAGAGTGCAGCTGGAACTCACCACCCGACTGAAGTATTTGTCAAGCACTTCGATAAAGTTGTGGATGAGCTCGTAAATGGCGAGTTCATTCTGCGTGAAGTAAAAATACATGTCGTTTGAATTCTAAATCTGAGGCACATCAGAGGGTTCACAACAAAAGAAGAAATATTTATTAAGATCAAAGCACTGAGTATCTGTACCACCGCTTGGCTGAACAACTCACTTCACTGTCAGTGACGCCAACCACAATGAACAGAGCTGCATACTGCCGATACACCAGCTTGTAGTCCTTGTACTCCAAAAATGAGCACTGAAAGAAAAGAGGTTAGGTAAAATCCTGCAAAGTGAAGCAATAAAACACGTATATTTTAGTTTGTATTGTTAGTCCTTATTTTAATACGTACACCAGCCATAACATTACAACACAAAACATTATGCCCAGTATTGTGTAGGTTACTCCTGTGCCCTCATGGCGTGGCCGAGCAGGGTGTGCGAGGGTGTGCTGTAGGGTCTGAGGTTAGGTTCTGAGCGGATTTTAACAGATGCACATCTATACACTTACACCGATCAGCCATAACATTAACAGCACCACCAGGTGAATTGAATAACATTTATTACTAATAATTAATGCAGTGATTAATATGGGTCAGCCAGCAACAAGTTATTTAACCCTAACTGACGCAGTAGCTTCTCATATCTTAAACAGCCACGTCAGAAGACACATCAAAGACATGGTCATGGCAAAGATGTTACTCTGCTTCAGAAGGGTGAATTACTGTCCTGCATGAAGCAAAGAAAACAACTAAGGAGGTTGCTGGAACTACTAAAATGTTTAAGTTCAACACTGCAGTTACCTTCCCTTTTCCTGCCAGGGTTTTATTATGTAAAAAAAAACAAAAAAAAAAAACATGTAGAAAGTCCAAATAAAATGTCTTAAAATCATGACCATTTCTAATATTCATAAAAAAACACTAAATTATATAACCACTAAATTAAATAAATTCTCAAAATAAATTAGATTAAAAGAGGTTTGTGCAGAATTTGTATTTTTTATTTAGAAGAAACAGCTCCCAGTTTTTTTTTATGTAAATTTAAACTTTTAACAGTTTTTGAGGGAGGAAAGAGCGAATGAACTCATCAGCTCACTTCTGTCCCTGCGCCCTCTGCCGACAAAGTCTGGAATAGGCGAGAGAAAACACTGTCTGTGGAGGTCTATATGAAAGGTGTACAGTGCCGCACAGCATGCTGTGTGAGGGGATTCGCAGGCAAAGACTTCAAGGTAGTTGGCCTCCAAATTCCCCAGATCTCAACCTGACTGAGCGTTTATAGGACAAACAAGGCTGATTCATGGGGCTGCATTCTGGGGAATTTAGAGCACTTAAAGGATCTGCAGATTAATCTACTTGTAATGTCCTGGTGCCAGATACCACGGCACACATTCAGAGGTCTTGTGGAGTCAGACCTCGAAGAGTTAGAGCTGTTTTGGGGGATGTGCACAATATTGGACAACATCTCATGGAAGATCCTGCGTCTGCATGGTGCCCCGTCAGTGCCACTGTACTAATGACTGGCAGTGACGCAGTCAGTATATCAGGGCTGTCTTGAGATTTTTGTGACTGACGGCAGGGATCTGTACCGAATTTTTCTAACAAGTGTTCAGACTCGAGGGAAAAGGATAAAGAGGGCAGAGACAAGAGACGTGAGAGAGAGATGTGAGCAGGACAGAGTGCTTTCTCTCTGTTTGTACATCTTCATAGGAACATTGCTGAACTGAAAAGGTACAGCGAATAACAATTAAGAGTATTTTAAGTCCCTAGCCTCCCCCTCATCTCCTCAACTTCAGTCCAACCAATTAAAGTGCCGCATCCGAATATTTCTAATGTCTCAATATTTAATTCTAATAGGGATATAATTCTTAAAGTTCTATTATTATAATATGTTTTACAGTGACAAAATTAAAAAATTTCTTACACGATATGGAAAGTTTTAAAGTTTTGTAGTTGAATAAGCGAGTCACTCGGTCTGTCCGCTGTGCTTCGATAAGCTTTTTTTTCTTTTTTTGATTTTTCCCAGATTTTCTCCCTAATTTAGTCGGGAGGACCAAAGTCTATCACGTGTTTTGTCCGAACCACGTGATGCCAGCCAACCACTTCTTTTCGAACTGCTTGCTCACGTACCGTTGGGGGCGGCGTAACACACTATCCGCTCCTTCCGCTTGCGTGAGCTCAGACACCCCTGACTGGCTGTAGAGCCGTGATTAATGTGGGAGCACTAAGTACCTCTCATCCCTCCCCTCTGAGAGAGCTCGCCCAATCGGCTCTCTCTAGACCTCCGGCTGCGAGATGTTACAGCATCACTCAGGAATCGAACTCGTGATCTCCGGATTCGATTCGCTTTTCCGGTGGCAGGAGAGGCACAGTCACACACACACACACACACACACACTGTCTGTCAGAAAAGTTTATTAACGGAGTTTTTATGCTTGACCAAACGCCTGTGCCATCAACATCTGTTACTACAAAGAACATAAACCATTGTAAAATGTCCACATGAAATCCTGAAGAACAAAAGAGTGGAAGGTGTCCAGATGTTCGCCTAGAAATGAACCAGGAGGTGTTAGCTCAAGGGGGGGAGAGAGAGAGAGCGTGAGAAAGTGAGCGTGGGCGCGTTAGCACCTTAAGTAGAGATGCAGGAGGTTCAGTGTTGGGTGTAACTCGGATTACTTTTTTGATGTACTGAGTAATCTAACGCGTTAGGTCCGCCATTCAAGTACTCAGTTACTTTTAAAAAAATGTAATAGGTTATTCAGACAATTTTTGTAATCCGTGAGCCAGACAGCAGTCATTCCCAATCCATAAGTGTGTGTGTGTGTGTGTGTGAGAGAGAAAGTCGTCATACAAACCCCGCCCCCGATAACCCGCCCCCCTCTGTTATTCTGTTGTACCCCTATCTCACCTATGCGGTTTGACTATGCGAGGACCGACGCGCGGAAAGATGGAAACCTAATCACAGTGCCAAAACTCTGATAAAACTCTGGACTGAACTGATAAACACACACATGCACAATCACACTGATCTACAACCATCTTCATTTATTCATACCCACCTACCGGACCACCTACCTTGCAACATTTGCACAATATTTATCTCACTCTGCTATTTGCACAAAAATATTTTGATACAATGTAAATTGTCTACTGCTGTTTTTTTCCCCACTACCTCATCATACAGTCTGCTATTTGCACAAAACAATATTTTTGACAAATGTCAATTGTTTACTGCTGTATATTGTAAGGGATTTTTTTTTTATCTAGGGGCCTGAAGCCTATCCCAGGAGACGTGTGAGGGTGTGAAGCTGGCTACATCCTGGACAGGGTGCCAATCCATTGCTGGGCACACACTAATTGGGAACATCAATTAACCTAATCTTCATGTCTGTGGACCGATGGAGGAAACCTGCAGGAACCTGAAGTAAACTCCATATAAACACTGGCCGAAGGCAGGAATCGATCCCTTGACCTTGGATGTGCGAAGCTACAGAGCTAACTACTACGCCACCCAGCCGCCAGGTTTCATTCATTTCATTCAATTGATTTATAAATATATAAGTCTATATAAAGGAATGAATGAATTACAAACAAAAGCAATGAACTGACCTCGTCTTTCTTCCTGAACAGACAGGCTTTGACCACCTCGGCCTCCAGAGCGGCTCTTTTCCCGATGTCCACATGCTCGTAATGCTTAGACAGACGGGTTTGACCCTGTTTATTCACCATCAGCAGAAACTTGATCATGATCACCTAGGAGAGCAGACACCTTTAAAAAAAGAAAACAAATGTAAAGAAGAAAGAAAGAGAAAAAACAGAGAAAAATCATCATCTATAACACTTGATTGGTTAGAGGGTTGTGGGGGGCACGAGGAGCCAATCCATCACAGGTCTCTCTCTCACACACACACACACACACACACTATGGGCAATTTAGGAACTAAATGTCTTTGGACTGGTGGTGCGAGGCCACAGTGCTAACCACTAAGAGACTCCCAATCCCAATATCAGACTCCTAAAATATACCAAAAAATATTGAATAAAAAAAATTGTTCTGAGTGATTCCTGCGCACTGTGCATGTCTCTACCCCTCACAGATCACTGCGAGTGTGTGTGCAGGCATCCCGTCTATAAACTCCCACTTACGCACAAGCTCTGTATTTGGAAGCGACTACTATAGCTGGATGACTTCGGGCCGCGTCCTAAACCACACAGTCCGGCACTAGGTAGTGTGTCTGAACAGCTCACCACCGTGTGCCGTGACATTCTGCCTAGAGAGGGGAGTGTGTGGCGTTTTTTTTTAGAAGCAGCCTGCGCGCATCCCGTCATGCAGCGCGGCTCCGACTCTCCCTCTCTCAGTACGGAGCTTCACATCCAGGGATCGCAGTAATGGCGGCCGGCAAACCCGGGCGCTGACACACACACACAGGGAGTCACAGTGCCGTGCGGCCAGAGGGACGCGCCGTTTGTCTGGTTCACCGACGGTTTACGACGACACCGATAGTGAACGGGAACTCATCTGTGGTAATCTCTTACAATCCGGGGGGGATATTTCAGCAGGACTTTACTTATTTGGTAAAAAAAAAAAAAAACATGGATGAACACCCCGGCGGCGGAGGAGGAGGAGGAGGGATGGCCACAGCAAGACAGCAGCAGCACGGTAATAACGGCAGCATTAACGCTCATCTGTCCGGGGCTGGAGGTTCAGGAATGGGACAGCAGCAGCCAGATGAGGCGCCGAGGCCGCAGCAGTACACAATCCCCGGGATTTTACACTACATCCAGCACGAGTGGGCCCGCTTCGAGATGGAGAGGGCGCACTGGGAAGTCGAGAGGGCCGAACTACAGGTATGGAACAGCACCGAGTTAGCACACATGCTAACCCTGGATACATCTGGCACACCAGCACTGGCGCATTAATCTCAAACCTGTGTTGTGATCAGTTAGCATTCACCTGGTCTATACAGTACTCGAAGGTAACGGTTACCATCTTTTTGCGTGTGAAGTAGCAAACTAGCTAGTGAAAGGCCTAGCTTAGCACACCGCAATTCAGTAACAACACAAGCACTCTGTTTCTTACCCGTGTGTGTATGTGTTTAACCGCAGTTTAGGTCTTGCTGTTTAGCCTACACCATTTATCACATGATAACCTCGCCTTCGCTCCTGAAAAAACAGCTTGTAGTTACTATAAACGCAGCAGCTGACTTTGTCAACTAATCTCCTGTTCAGCCATTTTGTTTTGGATAAACATGGCGTCGGGACTCAGTTAGCATGGTAGTACAGGCTTCTGTTATGCCCGGTTTTTTTTTTTAAATATATAAATTGATAAATTCGTGGGTATTTATTTTCACAGGTGGGACTGTCACTGAATCTTGACATTACAATACGAATAGTTTTGTTAAACACTAACAACTTGAACTCTTCCACATAGTTTAATGCTGAGGCTAGTTCAGCCTGAGAGTTTGTCGACTAGGATTTTCATTCTTATTTAAAACTAATAACTCACTTTGTGATGACACAATAACCACTTAAAATGTATTTTGTAGTGAGTAGATGTGTATTGAGAAGTTTTATTAAGTTTGAATTTGTTTAAGGATAAAGCAGTGAGTTTACAGCTAGAGGATGTGTGTAGATGTTAGTGCCCCGACTGTTAGTGTTATATGTTTAGATTTCAGATGTTTCTAATCCAAGGAGCATGTTTGGACCAGGAGTCTTTAAAAAACTTGTTTTAGCGCAATTTGCTCTTTATAAGTTGCATTAAATTAGTCCTTTGTAGTTGTGCACTTCTACACACACAGGTCTGTACAATATAATAGAACAGGATTTTTTGGTGTAGCACAGGTGCAGATCAGCACAAAACACAGTGCATGTAGACAGAGAAAACAGAGTTTTAAACCCAACATATAAACACACTAGTGCTTTAAACCAGAACTATGGTGAATGAATAAATGTTGTAAATCCATAAATGCGTCACAAGGAACCTGTACGTTCCTGTATCAATGAACAAGGCTTTTTTTTTTTTTTTGTAAACTTGGTGTCTGTTCTTCTGGAAGTAAAGTTTGTCATCACCCAGGATTGTTATTTTGCTCTGATGCACACATCTACTCTGAACACATAATACACACACATCGGTTGTTGGTTAGATTAGGCAACGAATAAATGCATATTTCTGCCGGTTCAAATTTTGTGTCATTATGTCACTTTTACAAATCAAGTCAGAAAAGCCTACAGAACTCTCCTTTTTGACCTTGTTTCTAATCTGATGTTCTACCTTCATCTTAACAGCTGAAATAAATGCATGTGATTGGATAAGTTGACAGTGAAAATTTAATTTTAGAAGTCACTCTGGTTTGAGTGTTAAAAAAAATAATCATAATTTAAACTACAGTGAAAATGTTCATCGGGAATATGGATCATTTTCGGCATATGATTAAACGAACCAAAGCAAAGTTGAGCGTAAACCTGGGAGCTGTTCAAAACCTGTTTGCATCAGTGGAAAGCCAAGCAAATGGTGTTTACGGGGAAAAAAAAAAAAAATTCCAGTCAGCAAAAGCTTTTTCAAGAGAGTCAAGCCACGATATCAATGTTGCCTTCAGCATGTGTTCAAAAGCAACTTGATTGAAAAAAAAATCATAATTTTTCGCGCATATTTTTTTATATTGGTAATAATTTTGGGTGGCCAGACCAGATTAGCTGCATTTACATTATTTCTTATGGGAAAATTTGGATCTCAATGCAACTTTTCGCCTTAAGAGCTCACCTCCAGAATAAATAAAATTTGTATGCTGAGGTTCCTCTATATGTTCATTCTTAACTTAATTGATCAGTTCTGTTATATGCTTTTACAAGTTGTTTAGACTGCTGAAATCCTTTACCATGTCCCAGTCTGGACTATAGTTTGCCAGTTGCTGTCTCTTGATCTCCTGTTAGATGCTGTAAACATTAAACAACTGACACCAGTAATGTGTTGAAATTGAATAGGGTACCTTGGATTGGGTTGCTATGTAGAAGCACAAGTAACTTAAAATTTGGTTGTCCTTTTGATAACCCAATCCACAAGGTTCAAGGTTTAGTACAATATAATAGTAGTTATAGTTGTGGTACAATATTATTTATCACAATGTTATCAACCAACTTCTGTGTTGTGCAGCAAAACAGTGTGTGTGAAAATCATATCTTTACAATAGTCCTTAGGTTGAATGTATTCTTTGCATGTGCAGAACAACTTTATAGCAGTACTCTGATTTAAAATGAAGATGGATTCTCTCCAGGTTTCTACCTGTTTCTCTCTGTGTCTCAGGGAGTTTTCCCTTGTCAACGTCACCCTCTGTTTGTTCATCAGGGACAAACTGATAATCATAATTTATACATGTCCCCGCTTTGTGTTCTGAGTTGAAAAAAGCACAGTCCCCATTTACTCTTAAGATATTAGAGTTGACTAAGTTGTGCAAAAATAGTCGCAGCAGATAGTGCAAATAAGTTGTACCAACTTTTGTTGGCACTGTTTGTTGTAACTGCTGCTGATACTACTTTTCTAAAGTTCATTCTAATAAATAGGACATTATAAATGCATTTCATACTTTTTCATTTTCATTGTGTGAGATTAAATCAAAATTGTTGGAGAATCACCCATTTTAAAAAAAAAAAACGAAGATTGTTGTTGTTTGCAATATTGCGTTAAAGTGCGTGTGTATGAGCGAGACAGAGACCAATAATATCATGTGAGGTAATGAGTCATGCAGGTTAGATTTGCACTATGACAAACAGTGTGCAGTATGTTTTGAAACGTGGGGACCTGACTGTAGATTAGAGAGAGTAGAGCACGTTTTCGTTTTATTCACAGATTAGACTTGGATTTGGTCGCTTCCTCTAAAATGCCCAATGCTACTGCATGACCCGACGCTGTTTGGCTCTCGGCACTCTGATGTGCCTCTTTACTCGTAAACTCGCCTTGCTAAAAACAGCGCACAATGTCTAGATCATGATGTATCTAATCAGTCTTCTCAAAATATTTTCTGGAGAACGTGCTGAATCTCACAAACTAATTGTTTGCAAAAACACGCATATCATTTATTTTCAACCACAGAGAGTTTTATTTTCAGATCAGAATTTTTTTGATAAAATATTGAAAAGTCTGATCCGGTGTGTATTGAGACAGCACTGGTATGCATACTACCATTGTTTAGATCAGGTTATATACAGACAGTGCTGTTGTCTTTGCAATATCTTAACCACTTTAATTGCATGAGCCAGTTGTGTCAGGAAGAGTTGGTCTTTATATTTTTTTTCAGCAAATGGTCACCTGATGATGCCTCATCTGAATTCTCTTTCAGTAACAAGAGACTGTAGTGTCACCAGGGCAGAGGTGTAGTGCTGTTTGTTTAAGAGGTGTTTGTGACTGTGTAAACTCAGTGTATTAGTAATTGTAATTAATCTTTATTTTGTTAAATTAAAATGTTAACACACATTTTTCTTCCATTTTCAGCAGTTATAATGCATATACCAGTCTTCACTGATGGTGTCCCCAAATAATTACTGCTGATTGTAGCTGATCTTTTATGTAGCGCTAGCATGTACAAGTAACTAGTGAGCCTGTACTTCCTCATTGTCGCGCAGGACATGTCTGACTTGAGATTCTAGAACCTTTGAGGCATTAGAGTTGGACCCTCATGAGGTAGTTGGAATGGTTTTCCAACATTACTGAAGGAGTTCCCAGAGGTGTTGAGTACTTGTTAGCTGCTTTTCCTTCACTCAAAATCATCTCAAAACATGTCAACTGGATTTGGTTAGGGTGATTGTGGAGGCTAGTACAGGCTAGCAGTCATTTGCCTTCTTGGGCAAATATCTATTACTTTATCTAGAGGTGTGTTTGGTGTCATTGGAGAGCTATTGATGGTCACACTTAGTGCAAACTAGATGGGATGCCATGTCACTGAAAAATACTGTGGTCCTTGGCCACGTCGCTGCAAAATCCTTATTACCTTGGATTACGAGCATAATTCGTCCCGGAAGTGGGCTCGTGTTCCAAAACACTTGTAAACCAAATCAAATCTTCTCATAAGAAATTATGAAAACTCAAATAATTCGTTCCACAGCCCAAAAAAATAAATACAGAAAAGAATTAATACAATATGTAAAGTAAAAATAAAATTAATTAATCTGCACTTTATCTTTTAAAAAAAGTAAAAATAAAACCTTAAAGATAAGTGTTTCCGTTTGTACGCGTAGGTGCCGTGCCGTGTGTGTGCATGTGTGACTACCTCATGAGGTGTGTGTGTGTGTGTGACTACCTCATGAGGGTGTGGAATTAGCTCCTTCCCTCGCCTCGTCTTGCACAGTAAAACTCTTCGTCCCTCCCCCCACCTCGCTTTTTAAGTTTCACAACAAACACACACACAACGGAAACACTGTTTTAACGGGAAAAAAGAAATCTCTCTACTGACAGTCGCGTGAGCGCAGACTAACAGAATCACTGCTGTAAAGTAAAAACAAAAAAATGATCCAGCACCTTACTTTTGAAAAGATTCGCGACAGAGCAGAGTGTGTGTGTCTGTGTGAAGCCGGGGAGGGGGGGTGTAAAATCTAGAGAGTGTGTGTCGGTGTGTGTGTGTGTGTGTGTCGGTGTCAAAAAACGCAGCACTCATAAACCAAGACATGCTCGTTTTTCAAGTCAAAATGTATTAAAATCTTTGCACGTCTTGCGGAACACTCGTAAACCGAGTTACTCGCAATCCGAGGCTCCACTGTATTGGCTTTTTCATGTCATGGTTCTGGGATTTGTTTTAGAGAACACTTGAAACCAAAGTCTGGTTCATTTTGATAATTGAGAACACAAACATTCCCCCGAATCCTCTGGCAAACGTCGTCTTGAGCATACTTGTGCATGGATAGAATCAGACATGAAGCCAGTCGTACCTGAATCACGGAAGTGTATGCAACGTCATCAGTGCCGTCTGCCTGCTGAAGAAATAGTAGGGACTAGGGACTAGGGTCAATATATGCAAAGATTGTGTATGCATACCATACATATGCATTATGCTTTAAATGATTTCAGTTATTTAACTGATCTTTATCTGATCTACTTTTCTCATAATTTCTCATGTGCTTCTGTCTCTGATTACTGAACAGGAAGTTTGTTTGGCTGATGAAAGTAGTACAACGTAGCGTAAACAAATCGTAAGATACACAAGCTTACTACATTTTATTTATTTTTATTAATAAATTAGGCAGAGTTTTCTGCTGTACAGAAAGACAGGCAGACACGTATGTCGACTTCAACCTAAAATAATAATAATAATAAATATTAATGATTACATTAAAGTTGATCAGCGTATTTAAAGCTTCAACCTCTTAACTATTTCCACAAACTATTTTCCCAGCAACGACGGTTACTTCAGCTAGTAACCACTAAATTAGCTGATGCATTAGGTTTAACTTAAGATGCAACAGCTGAGTCAGATATCAGATAGCTGGTCATGTCAGCTATGTTGCAATGCAAACTGCGTGCTTATATGTACGGCTTTCACAATGTGCCAGTGCACAAAGTGGTCACGACGCCCTAAATTTAAATGGCTTATTTTTAAGAGGCAATAAAACAAGTTAATTACTCGTGACAACATAAAAGTTTTGCCAATATGCAACAACTTTCTGATCGCACAAAATCTGTTAGAAAGAACACTGTCCGCAATTGAGAAGCTTTACTTAAAAATTACACAAACGAAATTCAGGCCCTCCTCGAACACATCCTGTCAACATTTTGTGTCTCAGAGCCTCTAATGCTCAAATTACACTCCGACATAACAGATCCAGATTGTCAATCTTCAGAAAAGTAATTTTCATTAGAATATCTGGCATTCAGGATGTGATGCTCTGCAGGAAGTTCAGAGTTTGGGATATTTTATTTATACACAAAACCTGACTTTTACTTTTCTATAGCTTTGTCTCCAGGCTTGTCTTTGATATCTCCTTGTTCTTTATGGTCCTGTTTGTTTAGAAGTTGTTCTGCAGCCTTTCTGAGAACAGGTGTGTTTACATTGCGGTGATACTTGCACAGTTGACTCCATTCAACGACTTATGCAACTTCTAAATTTAACCCTTTTCATAAAGTAACCAGGTGAACCCATGTAGTCTCTCTGATTTCAACTGGAGCTGTGGTTGATTCAGTCTCTGTATTGATGGCGTCTGATGTAGAGGAGGCAGGGTTTGGCCAGGTAGGGAGTGAGAAAAAGTAAGCTAGCTAGCCACCTACGCAACGACACACCCATTATTTTCGTGGCACTGGGAGAGTTTCACAAGCTCCTGAGAATAAAAAAAAGTTCATTCTTAATGTCATTTAAAAGCAATTGTGCGGTTCATGTCATTATATGCTTGTCAGTCTGTGCATCCAAGTACATTCAGGAGTACAGGAGCGCATGTGATCCTACAGGAGGGCTGTGTTCGATAACGAGAGTACTTGTGAATCATTGGCAAGCGTGTGACAGTTGGACAGTCTAATGTACTGTTTTATGTTTGTAAACGCTCTCGTTATTGAACGCAGGCCTCCTATACCGTCACATTCTCTCGTGTTGAGCAGGACAGGAGAAAGTCTGTAGCAAGATTAAAGATTGCTGCGTTTTTGTGTTGGTGGGGGTTGCCACCAGTCACTATTAAACTAGTTGCAAAATTAAAACATTAGGTGCATTGCTGGACATTACAGTCGTCATTGGGAGCTTTGAAAAATATTTTAGCAAATTATTTAATATGTACATTTTGTAGATTTGTGACTTACAATTCTAAATAATTCGTTTCAGTTGCAGATTATGAAACTACACAAAATTTCAAAAGGTTACAGAGGTGCTCAGTACTAGAGCTGTGTGATTTAATTTATGGTTCAATTAACTGAATAGATGCATCAGTTTTTGATTCAGAAGTTCAAGTCAGAAGTCAGAAGTTTGATTCAGAGTTTTTTTTTTTAAACATTAATAATGTTAAATGATTTTAATTACACTATAATAAACTGCCAGCATATTTTTGCGTTCACCTTTTGTGAAAGATTTGCATCTTCTTCTTTTAAACTTTTGGGCAAGTCAGTGCAGTACCGCCACCTACTGGACTGTGGTTTGAAGCATAAGATTGTCATTTTGTATGATATGTGGCATTTAATCAGAACAAGTTACAATTTTTTTTTAAACTATAATAAGAATTATAGTAAGTTGATATTAGTTGACAGCCTTATAATTCCCAGCATTATCAAGGATTTAATAATAGGCATTGTTAAATTATCACTACTGCTATATTTCAAATTGCTTGTGCCATTCCAGTTGTACTATGGAACAGCCCGATTGAGAGACATTCTTTCAGAGAGACATGGTGAGGTCACCATCCTAATCTAGTTTCAAAGGAGCAGACTTTTCAGAACATGAGGCGAGAATAGCCCACTCTGATGCATGACACATTCCTCTATCCAGCTGTCAGATCCTGCCAGGACACAGGAAGAGTCTGACTCTGTTAGACAGCAATTGGGAAGTTGTAAATTTAGTGCAAATGACATAAGTAGTTTAAATGCTATTTCTGAAATCAAAGAATATGAGGTGGCATTTAGTGGTGATTTGGTGTAGCATGATAAGAGTCTCTTTAAAAGATTGCTCCTGAATATAGCACTCAGACATCTAGAGGTGTTTGATATGTACCGAAAATATTATCTAGGTTTTTTATAGACTGAATGGTAAGGTACAATATATTTTGCTGTATGTAAGTCGAAGCCACATAAAATAGAAACAGGCTGTGATCAAAATGAAACAAAACAATGGGGTTTCATTCCCTGTTTGTAAAATACGCTTGCCAAAATCTGTCAACTTAAAAAGCCTATGTTCAATAAAAATAGGTCTAACTCTGGGAATGCTTTCAACAACACTAACAGTTTGAATAAATAGAATAAATACAACAACATATATGTAAACATGACAAAAATCACAACAGACCTACTTGCCCTGGCAAATGTTTTTACTGAGTTAAACTGGAGAACCCCTCGAGTGCTCATAGAGACAGAAATAAATACATTTTAATTGAATATTTAACACATTTTTTGGAGGGGAGATCACTTCACGCCAGGATGTGAAGGCTTCATGCCACAAAGTATAACGCGCTCCTTATACACTACTTTGATAACGCCATACTGAACAGTATTGTACATGTTGTACTTCCTTTGTGTCTAAATGTAACCCTATCCATTCACGCTAGCACAGTATTTTAGCAAGGCAGCACATATTTTCAGCTGGTTTGATCCAGATCATTGGATGAAATGGATTATGTAGCACAGCAGCAGGTGATATGAGTATAAAGCAAAATATCTCATCCTGTAGCTTATGACGATATAAGTTAAAAGTCCAACCTTGCTATATTTACTGAGAAAGCAACGTTTTTAGCTCTCACTTCAAAATATGTAGAATTATTTTTGCATACAAGACCTCTGAATTTCTATTGAATTTGACGCAAGTATTATGTGCTGTTACAAAACAAGCCATAAACAGAACAAAACCTATAAAGGTTTATTTTGATTCATGTCTTGCTCTTGCCTAGCATACATGCGCACAGTATACAAATTAATGTCATATCACACATAAGACTGCAATGGCAGTCTTATGTGTTTTTCAACACATAAGACAAGGGCAGAAAACTAAAAATGTATTAGTTAATAAATTAATGTTTTTTTTTATCTTATAAAGTTAAATAGTGTGGTAGCTGAGTGACTGTCAAATGTACGGTATGCACATATTGTGCAAACAATAGTTCTTTTAAATGCGATTAAAGGGATATTTATATGATCTTTGTCAAAACATTGTTTTTAGACAATTATTATAGTTGGTAAAATTTTTGCACAGTGAATTGATCCTTTCTTTCTCTAAAAGGACTAAATGGGAAACGTTTTTAGTGATGACATGAAACGCTACCACAGCTGAGAGGTCAATTTGGGCTCCTTTTCAAATTCAAATCAAGAAAGTTCCTTCCCCTTTTTCAGCAGGGTCACCACACATCCTTAAAAAAAGCTTTAAAATGTTTTAAAATTCAGTTTCTGAAAACATCTTAATGTCTGCAGTCTTGGAAAGGGGCATTAATCTGGGGCAGAATTAGCAGACACACAGGTTTTTGTTTTTGTTTATATTGTTCATAAAAATGATCATTTTCAGAATGTCCATAACCTGTTTGTTTGTACATCATAAAGGTAGCGTGTGGTTGGTGTTAGTGGCACAGCTTGTTTGTCTATGTTCCTCATTTTAACCCAGAAAAAGGACATGTTCATTCAGCGTCTGACTTGAGGGCTGCAACAGGGAAAAAACGAACAGAATGCTATAAGTAATACAGGCTCGACCACGGCTAAGTGTGCATCCAGTAAAAAGTGATTGGAGGATATTGGGTTTTAGTAATGGCTGAACACTGTTGAAAAACATTCATCCTTGGGACATTGGGTTGTAAAGTTACTGCTTTCTTACTTGAAACCTGAAGATCAAAGTATAAGAGATATACTTTATATATCGTGCTTGTTGTCTACTATTGGTGGGCGTAGTAGAAGACTTCAAGTCCCAAATGTTGGTTCTTCATGCTCCTTAACCTTTAACTGTTCAGGCATACATGGATGAAATGAGGTTCTGCGTCATTTCTAAATTTTGTTTGTATGTGTAGACATGAGCCATGTTATCAGGTTGTTGATTGGAAGTGTGTTGGACTATAAATACCTCCTCCTCTGTGCCTCACACACACACTAGCCTTTATTAAGACTTGAGTTACACAGCTGCTGTCTCTCAATAATATCCTGTAGTCCTCTGAGTCATTTACTGTCCTCTGCCATGTGCTGCCTAACCTTTAACATATAAGCTAGTTTACATCTGAAATATGTGATTTAGTTCATATGTATGACCAGGAAAGACTGACATAGAAATGTATTCATTTTTATTTCTTAAATCTGCTCAGACAGAAGAATTTATTCATCTTATTATTTTTTCATTTCCAGACAGAGCTGTTTTAAGCATTGGGCCTGTTTTGGGCATAATTCAGTTCATCCTGTCTTTCTCTTTATTTATATATGTATATATAATCCAGGTTATAATGTAGTGGTGGCTCCATTGATGATATTTCAACATATCTTCTGTTTATATACAGTACAGACCAAAGGTTTGGACACACCTTCTCATTCAAAGAGGTTGAATTTGTATTATGGCAAGAAAAAAGCAGCTAAGTAAAGAAAAACGAGCGGGCGTCATTACTTTAAGAAATGAAGGTCAGTCAGTCCGAAAAATTGGGAAAACTTTGAAAGTGTCCCCAAGTGCAGTCACAAAAACCATGCCACAAAGTATAACGTGCTCCTTATACTGCACTTTACTACTTTGATAACACCATACTGATAACACAAAAAGCATCAAGCGCTGCAAAGAAACTAGCTGACATGCGGACCGGCCCAGGAAATGAAGACCAAGAGTCACCTCTGCTGCAGAGGAGAAGTTCATCCGAGTCACCAGCCTCAGAAATCGGCGGTTAACAGCAGCTCAGATCAGAGAGCAGGTCAATGCCACACAGAGTTCTAGCAGCAGACACATCTCTAGAACAACTGTTAAGAGGAGACTGTGTGAATCAGACCTTCATGCTAGAAGATCTGCTAGGAAACCACTGCTAAGTAGAAGAGACTTGTTTGAGCTAAAGAACACAAAGAATGAGAAGGTGTGTCCAAACTTTTGGGCTGTACTGAGTTTTTATTTATTTATTAATTTTTTATTTTTTGGACAGTCAGACAGAATACACATTCACTAAGGAGTGCAGTTCTAGAGGATAAAGATAATTCTATGTGACAGATTTGTTGTTTATTTTCGGAGCATGTCGAATAGCTTGGCTATTCAATTAACTAATGGCTGTTTATTTTTGTCTTGCAGGCTCGAATAGCATTCCTCCAGGGAGAGAGAAAGGGGCAAGAAAATTTAAAGAATGATCTGGTTAGAAGAATAAAGATGTTAGAATATGCATTAAAACAAGAAAGGTTTGTTAAATAAGTAATCCTATTTTTAGTTGTGTTTTTGTATCTGCTTATGGAAACCTTGCTGAGTCAGACCACATGCTATAAGCTAGCTGTGTTAAATCAGACTTTTTTTCCTTTCAGAGCAAAATACCATAAATTGAAGTATGGCACAGAACTCAATCAAAGTGAAGTCAAAATGCCCAGCTTTGAATCAGGTTTGTACACTGTCACAAGTGCAAATGTGCGCATATATACAAAACTAATTGAATTGCTCGCTCGTAAGTGTGTTTTAAAAAGAAATGTACAGTGACATCTGTTTAAAATTTGAACTGATTTATTTTTTCAAGGTAGATTTTTTTTTATTATTATTAATATAATATATATTTTAAGGGCATTTTTATTTAAATGTTAAATTACCATATCTTCTCTTTAAAGCCCCATTAAAATTTGTTCAGTAATTTCTACCTGATGTGTGTACAAACAGACTAAATAGTTTTTGCCCAAATTATTTTTTCGTACAGACGCCACCTTTAAAGTTTAATTACATGTAAAGGTACAAAGTCAGCCAAAAAAAAATGTACACACTTGAGGGAAAGCAAAATAGTATGATTTGTATTATCTTAACATAATATTAATAATGTATTATCCTAGATATCAATATACAACGCATAACAATAAATGTTGTTTTTCTTTTCCTGAAGTGTATAATTGTTTTGGCTGTTTCTGTGTGTGTAGCCTTTAATACTATTTATTTATTTGATGTTTCAGAAGATACCAAAGATACAGAGGTGTCCAGTGTACCACAGAACAGTCAGTTAACTTGGAAACAAGGCCGGCAACTGTTAAGACAGTAAGTTTTCTCATAACCTTAAATTATTTTGTTGATATGTTTTCCAGATAACACGAAAGGCTGAATTTATCTCTCTAAAATTATTATTATTATTATGTCTGACAGTCCCTCTGAGAAAGGGACTTATATATATATAAAGATATATGTTTTATTCCAGTGTCTTTAAATCAGCTAGGCACACATGTGAGCTATATGGAAGTTATTAAGATATATAAACAGTATATAGCTGTGACTTTTTAATTAATGGTGATCTTTAATTGTTCTTTAGTAAGTTTGCCCTTTCTGTCATTGCAAGATATCTTCAGGAAGTAGGTTACACTGACACAATACTGGACGTGCGGTCTCAGCGTGTACGTTCTTTACTGGGGTTGTCTGGCTCAGAACAGAATGGTTCAGTGGAAACCAAGAACCTGGAGCAGATCCTTAATGGAGGCGAATCCCCAGCCAAAAGGAAAGGTCATGACATGAAAAGGTATACATGGCTATAACTATAAATGGCAATGTACAAATATAGTTAAGATCTGAGAAAGTTTTATGTATTGGAACGCAACATATGCAACATATTTCTTTGTCTTATTATTTCACATAGATTAAAAACTGAAACCAATAGAATAGCCTATTCAAGACTAAAGATCAAATTTTCCCCAACTAACGTCAAGGGGCTTTCAAACACACCGAAATGATTATCCACAATGTGACTGTGCTGCTGTACTCATTGGTTATGACCTGCAGCACATGGATCAAGCCTGCTTCAGTGAATAACAAATCAAAACTCTCTAAAAAAATTATGATGTGATGTTTTTTTGGCAGCTTGCAAGACCCCTACATTTGCTTACATTTAGAATATAATGTACTGCTGCAGATTGAAACTTCACATATCTCTCTGCTGAGATGATGATGATCATGAACTCATTTGTGTTACAGAAACACAGGAGATGTTCTGGAGACGTTTAACTTTTTAGAAAATGCTGATGACAGCGATGAAGAAGAGGACGATGAAAATGACCTTATGGATGACGTGTCAAACAGGACAGATAAACAAAGAGTAAAGAAGCATAAAATTAAAGTATGTTATACGCGAGGATGTTTCTTGGATGACATTATACTTGTGCAGCTGATTACTAAAACCTCTAAAATGGAATTGTTGAATAAAAGATAAGAGGGAATAAAAATGCAGAATTTGCAGAACACAAAAAAGCTGAATTTGCAGTGTTTGATCAAAATGTCCACCATTTTTCTAGACTCAAATTTAGATGAATATAGTGATCGGTTCTTCTTTTCATATATATAATGTTCTGTAAAATATAAAAGTATACATTATCCATACAGTGTTAGACTAATGGGACATCCTTTATACTGTTGTGTGCAGATTTTTACAACTATTATTTTACAAGTGGCTTCGTCCTTCATAAGATATTATGATATTAAAATATGATGATGATGATGATTCTAACACGGTGCGTTTCCTCAGGTGGGAAATGAGGGCTTGGCGTCAGACCTTCCAGACGATGCAGACACAGAAGAAGCATTAAAGGAGTTTGATTTCCTGGTGAATGCAGAGGATGGTGAGGGTGCTGGTGAGGCTCGCAGTTCAGGAGATGGTACAGAGTGGGGTGAGGCACTTACTGTGCTCTTGACACATGGTTCCATACACAGGAGCTGGTATTTTAGGGGCTTGCATGAGAACCCTCAAGTGAAATTGTGTATATTGTGTTCTTTAGGCAGGCTCTCCCAGCTCAATTATTTCCTATGTATTTACTGTTAGTGTTTAACGTGTGTCAATAATATTTTTTTAAAATAATTTTAACATGGCTGACTGCAGGTTAAAGTCTTTTTCTTTTTTCTTTTCTCGTACTCAGCCGAGCCACTGCCGTTTCCATCGGGAGGTGGCAAGTCCTTTATAATGGGCTCAGATGACGTTTTGGAAAGTGTGTTGGGCTTAGGAGACCTTGCTGACCTGACAGTGTCCAATGATGATGCTGATTATGGCTATGACGTGAGTGGCCCAGCATGCCTTGAATTTTTTTTTATGATCCTGACTCCATCGCATAGTCTTTCACTCTGAAGGTCCAAGAATATCGAGTTACTCATTCGCGATCACGTAAAATTTCATTCATAAATAGAATTCACCAGGTAATTCAACAGTTAAAATATTATGAATTAAGTAAGGAATAAAACATGCATCTCGAAAAATTTTACTTCTCTTTTATAGTTTGGTTTAAAAAGTAAAACTCTCATATATTCTAGGTTTATTCAATGTAAAGTGAAATATTTCTTTTGTTTTAATTTTAATGATGGTTATGTCGTTCAGCTCAGGAAATCTCCGGCACTGGATTTTTTTATTGTGATTTTCGTGCACTGTAAGCTGTAATCAAAATTAAAACAAATTAAAAAGGCATGAAGTATTTCACTGTACATGTAATAAATCTGAAATTGTAAATTAAGGTGTTTTTATTTTATGTACTATATATTCTGAGCTTAATAATGCACATTTGAGAACTATTATCATGTAACACTTGGTCAAAGCTATGAACATTTTGCTTTTATACAGTAATTAAAACAGTATAAGAACATTATTAATTGTTCAAGAACATGGAATGCCTTTTGCCCAATACAAAACTATACATATATACTTCATACCTCTGACCTTGAGTAAAAATCAAATGTGTTTTTCTGATTGTTAGCAATTAAGAAAAACCAAGTTAAACTTGGCATTAGAGGCCATGTATGCTAAATACTAACATTTAAAACCTTTTAAAAAGATTCATTAGAAGGGACTTTAATGCCATTCATGTAGCAGCCATGGTACTTCAACATCAACACTAGTTCCAGCTCTAAATAAAATTACAGGTTAAAGTTGCTAAACAAATCAGAAACAAAGTATATGATATTAAAGGGATAGTTTATTTTTTTTTTCAACATTGAGGTGATGTAAGTAAGTAACAATAGGTCTTGGTCATTATAAATCTTCCTGCTCTGCACACTGACCGTGAAGCGTTTCACTCAGCATGCAAGTACAAGGCAAGTAATCTGAGACAAATTCCACGATCATCTTTCCATGCAAAAACGTTCAGCTGACACCCATACACCCAAGCTTCTGCAGTCCCTTGTTTCTTTCTCTGGAAAATCATGTGATTAGTGTTGGTTAAACTTTTACTAAATACAGCATGACTCTGGAAAACAGCAAGGTGATTTCGCTCAGTGTGACAGCAGAAACTTGTCTCTGACATGTGAGTCTCAGCTGAACTTTGGAATGCATTTCTGTTTATTTGTTTATTTTTACACAAAATGAGGTTTGTGGAATTTAGCTCTGATGACTTACATTTTGTACTGCATAATTAATCACCTAAAAATCGAGGTCTTCTTATGGTCTTGTGCAATTACTTAATTGCAAAAGGCTGCAGTTTATTGCAGGTGATGTATGCATGGTTGAGAATTTATAAAGGGTCTGTCAATAATGCAAGTGTTTTAATTGTTTGAACAACTTTGAGGTAATTAAATATTGGTATATTGGTGAGCATCCTGTTATTTGCTGTTAGCCTTGATGTACATGCTTGAACACAAGTACATATTGCAGTTTAGAAATGATAAATTATAATATTTACATTGTACTTGCATCATCCGCTTTGCCACAGTTGATGGTCTCTCACTGCGTTACTGAATATTTATGGTGGTGACACCATTGACAAGAAATTTAAAGAAGGCAAACCAACATTGAAGACAAACCATGCAGTTGGAGACCATCAACTGTGACAAAGAGGATTTAAAAGGGGTCCAGTTATGCCCCAAGTGTTTAACGATAATTTGCACTAACTTGCCTGGTTCCATTACACAGCTATTGAAATCCACTCGTCCCTGTACTCTATTCCCAGCTTCCAGCGAATAAGGATGCATTCAGGAAGACATGGAATCCGAAGTACACCCTGCGCAGTCACTTTGATGGAGTGCGTGCCCTGGCCTTCCATCCTGTAGAACCAGTGCTAGTCACCGTCTCAGAAGACCACACCCTCAAACTGTGGAACCTCCAGAAAACAGTTCCTGCCAAAAAGCAAGTGCTTTTCTAACTACGTTATGAGACGGTGTGAATGATGTTGGCATATGAAATAATTCTAATCTAACAGGTTATGGCTAGTTGTGATCTAGCAAATGGTTACAAGTCAAATATGTGTAGTGTGCTAAAAAACCTTTCTTAATGTTCTTTGTAGAAGTGCCTCTTTTGATGTGGAGCCGATATACACATTTAGAGCACATTCGTAAGTGTTCTTTTGTTCATTTTATATTTTAAATAATCTGTCCTATGATCCTATGACCAGTGTGAGATTATTAGTAGTTTAGGTGAGATGTACGAAGTGGCCAGTTCCTTGCTCATTTATTCCTTTTTATGTCTTTTATAGGGGGCCTGTCCTGTCATTGGCTATTACAGCAAGTGGGGAGCAGTGCTTCAGTGGTGGAATTGACTCAACAATACAGTGGTGGAATATCCCCAGCTCTAGCATAGACCCTTATGACACATATGGTAAAGATGTGTTATTACTGTTGTTTCTGTGCAGCTGTATCTTTTTTTAAATTTTATTAGTAATATTTTATATTTCCCAGTAGTTTGTTAAATTATAAAGATAATATAATCTGCAGTGTGCTTACAAAATTGTCTGTAGTGATTAAAAGTATGACCATCACCCCCATACATGGGCTGACCTTAACCTGGTACCACAAAATGACGCATGAAATTGTCTAGATTGTCTGTATGCTGTAGCATCATAGTTGGCGGTATAGTTTTAGTTCTACCAAGGTTGGTGCAGAGAGAAACCATTTGCCTATATGCCTTTAAGCCTCTTAAAAAGAGGTAAGTATGTCATAGCAGCAAATGGTCAATTTAAATTGGGATGTTCAGTATATTATAATTATGAGGGTTTGGTGTCCTCATACTTTTTGTCCATTGTCTGTTAGTGGATATGTTACATCATGACGCACAGTGTTTATGAATCAGATGTGTACAGGCTTGGATCTCTAATACATTCTGTGTTTCTCAGATCCCAGTGTTTTGGCTGGATCTTTACTGGGCCACACTGATGCAGTTTGGGGTCTGGCTTACAGTGGGATTAAGAATCGACTGCTGTCCTGTTCTGCGGACGGAACCATCAAGTTGTGGAACCCTCAGGAGAAGATGCCTTGCCTGTACACTTTTAATTCAGAGAGAGGTAAGAGTGTGTCCATCTACTGTTCCTCAGGGCTCGAGTTATTTAGGCATCTCTTGAACTCAGAACCCTGTATAAAATCAGAGGGAGTCTAGGTCCATGTTTGTGTTCTAATTAAGTTATCGTTATTGCATTCACAGATATTTATTGAACAGTCGGTAACATTCCGACACTCGTTGATTTTATTCTATAGCTTTTGTTGCCGTATTGTGTCACTTTTACTTTTATTAAAACATTATCCGTACTAAGACCCTGTCCAGGGTGTATCCCACCTCAGGCCTGAAATCTCCTGGCATAGGCTTCAGGCCCACACAGCTTAACGTGGTATAGAAGATGAATAAATGAATGAAAGAATTATAGGTTATTTGTTCCCAGAATATTTCTCTATTTTCACCCACATGTTTATACACAACTGAAAAACATTTCCATGACTTTCTAAGAGATGAGTCATTTTGTGTTGCATAATGCACACTAAGGAGTTTGGCTAAATACAAATAACAGAAATGTCATTCTCACAAACTGTTTATTACATCAGTCTGCAGATTAGGATGAACCTCAAGTTTTCACAGCAAGGGACAAATGTGTGCTTAACTTTTTCCACAGTAACAAATATTATGAGGATGGAGAAAAACTTTATTGTAGAAAAGACAAACTTGAAAGTGTAGATATTCGCAAGGTTTAAAAGTTAGAGGCACAAGGACCTAAATCAAAACAATATATGAACGTGTCAGTATAGTGTCATCTGTCGCTTGATAATATACTAGATGGTATATTTAATAGTGATTACTGAAAATTGCAATGTTACAGTTTGTGTGTGTATTTGAATCTTTTTTCACCTAAAACTTCTAATGCGTACACACAGATATGTTAATGGATTGTACAGCAAGTGTGTGGAAATCTCATTAACCCACTTATGATCTAAATGACTCCAACGCGTCCTTGGACAGTTCCTGGATCAGTTTGATTCCAAAATTTACTTGTTTATATTCATAGTTCAAAGTTTTACCCAATTACCTGCTATATTACACACTTAATATTTATGTCTGAATAATGACTGAAGAAATAAGAAGCACTTGATGAGTAGCGAAACATTTCTACATATAAAAGTCCAGTTGACATGACTCAACCTCCAGACAAATAAACAAGTAACTAAATCTGTGATTATGATGGTCTTTGTTCAGGTGTCCTGATGCGTCTTTTTGCCTTATAGAGCACGGCATTCCCACTTCTGTGGATTTCAATGGCTGTGATCCAGCATATATGGTGGCTTCATACAACACGGGGAAGGTTCTCCTGTATGATTTGGAGACGTCACAGTCCGTCATGGAGTGCGCAGCACAGAAGGACAGCAGTAAGAACATTCAGTCCATCTCAATACACGTGTATATATACAAACGCACACGCGCGCACACACAGTGGCCTAAAAGTCTGAATCACTAAGCAAACTAGCAAGTGCAGTAAGATTCATCAGCTGCTTCTGTATGTAAAGAAAAATGTCTTGTGTAAATAAGAACAAGCTCTATTCAGTCATCTGTTTTTAGCCACCATGCGTCTGAAATGAAAAATATGAAATTACACATGAGCAAAAAATGCTTAAAGATCCAGACTTGTGGGCCACCATGCACACACACACACTGTCCACTTATGAGCAACACCTGTACATTCATGCACTTATCTAATCAGCAAATCATAAATAATGGAGCTAAAGTGTATGTGTTGGGTTTATTTTTCCTTAGCACTGCCTTTTGGGAACCACATTAATAAAGTTGTGAGTCACCCCACACTGCCAGTCACCATCACAGCTCATGAGGACAGACACATCAAATTCTTTGACAATAAATCAGGTAGGTGTTTGGAGTATCATCAGTGTTCTGCTGGGATCTCCCCCATCTTTTCTCATTAAAATATAAAAGGTTTACGCTTTATAAAATACATTTAACATTCAACATTTCACTAAGTAAATTGAACTTGTTGTTTGAAAATGCATTTTTAATTTGGATTTTCATAATTAGAATAATAAATATTTGGGACTTATTACTAGATTGGCTTTTGCTCCTTAGGTAAAGTTATCCATGCAATGGTGGCTCACTTGGATGCTGTCACCAGTCTGGCGGTGGATCCTAATGGCATCTACTTGATGTCAGGAAGTAAGTCATTCTGAGGTCTTTTATGCGTTTAGTTTTATGCATTTTATTGTGTCAAATACAGTATGCACCGAAATATACAGTACTGAAATGAAAAGACGAACCATATTCCCTCATCTTATTTTTCCTCAAAGAAACTAACACACAATATTATCTCCTTCATTTACCACCGTGTGTGTGTAATGTAAGTGTTCGAAGTGTGTGTGCATAAGTTCATATCGTTCACGTGGATTCTCAATCCAGATCCCTGGTACAAAGGTTGCTGCAGAAGGAGATGATTTGCTCGCGTGATGCAGGCACATTCTTGGTGGATCTTCACAGTTGAACACACACTCCTTTAACATTCCACCACAAGTAGGCATGAGGTGATATAAGATCAGTGGAATGGGATGAGTACGGGAGGGAATTGTTCTGCCATCTTTTAAAAACTTGGTCTGCATTCACGACCGCTTCTGTAAGAGCGTAAATAATATTATTATTATTATTGTTATGTAGTATACTGTATTAAATGTAATATATAATAATATATAAATGTAATATATTACTACATATAATTAATTATAATATTACAGAATGTAAATATGCAAATAATACTAATAATCCTATGAATACTTTTTCCTCCGTCGGGATACCCAAATCGAACAGCAACTTCACAACAAAACTTCCTTTTCACTTCTGGGAACACATGCGTCTGCACATCTTTGTCCCGTCATTAAAGATGCGCATTCAAGATGCGCGAGTTTCAGTACTGTATATTTTGGCACGTCGACTGGTGAATGTGGTACCAGAGCACCAACTACAATCCAGCGTTTGCAGTAGTCCTCCATTTTGACTTGTCCAATCTTATGTTTTTACAGCAGTTCCATAAAGGCATTATTTTAGAAAAAGACTGCTTCTCTTAAAAATTTGTCAGTTTTTAGTTTTATGTGCACTCAATAGTCTGATTTGCCACCTTGGATTTAAAAGAGACTTATTGTTAATTATGCAAGTCTTATTCTCCAGCTTTTTGTAATCAAGGAATTTTATACCTGACTTTTATACATTTTAGATGAGTATCTCTTTCTTAGCCTAATGGTTGAAGGTAATGTTGCTTATTCTACATGAGACTATGATGTCAGTCATCCCTGGTTGATGGGATTTGCATTTCAGATGCAGGTGTTTTCTGTGCACTGGATGACAGGAGGAGGATACTGCTGTATTTGCCTCTGCAGTTAAGAAGGACATTTTGATGTGTGTGACAATGTGGAGAGTAACACATCTTTATTCTCCTCCACAGGTCATGACTGTTCAATTCGGCTGTGGAACTTGGACAGCAAAACATGTGTACAAGAAGTCACCTCTCACCGGAAGAAGTCGGATGAGTCCATATATGACGTTGCCTTCCATCCTTCTAAGGCGTTCATAGGAAGTGCCGGGGCAGACGCCCTGGCCAAAGTATTTGTATAAATCCCAATTCAGAGGAAACTCACTCGGACAACGACAGAAAGATCTGATTGCTTCACTGCCTTTGTGACAAGAGTAGCAGTAGCTGCTAATGATGAATTAGCCTTCTCATAGCAGCTTCGTAAACATACCAGGACTGAGAAATGGACTTTGGTTTAGTGACGTCTGGGAGAAGTGCCCACTTAGTAATACTGGTTTTCTTTCCTTGAAACTAGAAGTTGAACAACAACAACAACAACAACAAAAAACAGTTAACTTTACCTAATTGTAAGTCAGAGCTGGAGTTACATCAGTGTTTGTCTTTTTTTTATTGGGTATAAAATGAGGTCATGACATCGTATTTTAGGTATGTTTCAGTGACCATGGATTGGTATAAATTTCATCAAAAGGTGACCACGATGAGGGCGAAGATGCTGCCCAAGAGGAATTAATCCCTTTTACTGCATCAGGTGTAAAGGTTGTCCTTAATGTAGCGTTATATATAAATTAGGAAAGAAGATCATGATTCAACTCAATTGTTTCACCTTTACATTAGCTTTGACAATTTTGTGTAAAAAAAAAAAAAGACTATAGTTTTTATAATCCTTTTTATATAATTCAAGACTCTGGTATCAGATAGCATTTTTAAGATAAAAATGGGATTGCTTTCCCGTTAATGTCCTCTATCTCAATCCTCCTTATATCACTGGAAGGCTTTGACACATCTTGCCCTTCCAGTGTTGTTAACTTTATTTCACTGCAGCATTGAACAACAGTAGAAGCACACTTCCTCAGACCTCTTTAGATATCTACACGTACACAGCAGCATCCTATCACTATGTGATGGTTTTGTACATCTTAATGTAACTGAGTTTATTTATCACACGTAAGACAACTGAACTTATTTATTTCACTGTTTTGGGTTAGTCTTAGCCTCTTTTGTAAAAAATAAAAAATAAAAAATTGAATAATTGTAAGATTTGGCTCTTAAAGATGGAAGAGCAAGCCAAAAAGAAATGTTTTGCTCTTTTTAAAACAGTTTCATCCTAGGCTTGAAGATAAAAATTTAAATTTATCTTTATTACATTTTTATAAGTTAAGGGATCTGGATAACTGGAGTTGGGTTCTTCCGAGTTGTTATTCTGTCCTTACCATTTATCCTATAAGCCATTTTATTTTTAAACCTACAATTTATTGTGTAACTACAGACCTTTGTTTGTCTAATGCATGATTAATACAATAAAGTATTTTTTCTAGTCTTCCCAAAAAGATTCTGATCAGTTTGATGAGTTTTGTAAGTTTTTTTTTTTTTTTTTGATTTACAAATGATCAATTAGCAGATTTTAAGGACTGTACCACATAGCAAAATTCTCCTGTTGAAGTCATGTATATAAAATGTCTATAATAACTATTAAATGGTGTACTTGTATATTGAACCCGTTTCATCATGCCTCTTTTCTGTATTGATTCTAAACCTGCAGAATACGGAGTGTCTCTCTTTATAATGTCTTAGGTTAAAACCAAAGAGCGAATACTTACTAAGCACATGCATTGTGGAGAAATCAATCTTTAAATTGATTTAAATGACTCCACACTTCAAGACAAATGAGCCATTAGCTGTTATGTAAAAATACCTTGTCTTTTATTGAGAAGAAAGTAATAAATTAAACAGAAATGTACAATCACACTGCTGTTGCTTCTCAGTTTGCAAGGCACTTAAGCATGCATATTTATGTGTATATAAGAAAGACATGGGAAGAGCATAACTGAGCATTTAGGATAATTTAGGAAACCGAAGTAATTGTGTGTGATCAATGTTAGTATGTATAATTCAAATGAAATCTCATTTGTGAACACGTGAGAATATGAATACAAAATGTGACCATAATATATTATGAGAAGATGTAACTAAGTCACAAGATATGTGAAGTACAGTGCTTGTGTAAGTGCATGGTGTGATATAACCCAGACAATATTATGGTTTGGTTGGTCTTTAACCTGTGGAATTTCTCTCAGGTTTTCTGTAGTACCAGTGACATGCACAAGAGGGCAGCCTTGTCTTTTGGTCATCAGCATGGACATTAAATCTTTCTTGGGCAACCAGTGAGGGACACAACAATCTTTTTAATCTTTTCTGCCCTTTTTTTTTTTTTTTTTTGCCATAAAACCAGGATGCATCTCTTGTAACATCTGCTATTGTTAGTATGAGTTTAATATAAAGTTACACAGTCATAGAGTCTTTTGGTCCAATCACACTATTAAAGCAAAAACCATGCATACTCTTCTGATGACAAACACTAGTGACGACAAAGGGGCTATCTTTACACCAAGAGAATATACCTAGAAAAGAAAACGTACAACTAGTTTTGCTCGAATACATGAACAAATCACCAGACAAGCTAACCCACAACATTTTTTCAACTAGCTTTCGCTTTATTGTCCCCCTGCCCACACACTTCCTACCCTCCCAAATCCATAACTTTCTAATTGAACTCTGTGAAGTCCCTGCAGATTGCCCGTACGATGGGCTGCTCAAACTGCTCGAGGCCGCTGAACTCGCGGGTAAAGAAGGTGTGTGTGTCTTTGGGCTCTGATGCCATGGCTCTCAGGTCCTCCATTGGAGCCCAAGCTACGCCCACAGTGAACACCGTGATTCCTGTAACAGGAGAAGGTTTAGACGTTAAGGATAAATAATCCTACATCATTTGCCTTCAGTAGTCATTATGTCTATACTGGAAAACTTTATCTCAGGTGATCATGGGTTTAATCTCACTTCAGGCTCAGGCAACCTGATGTCAGGACTTATTACTCACCTTGCCTTTGAGCAGCTATGGCTGGACCCCTAACATCATCATAGGATTGGCCATCAGTAACAATGATGAGGAAGTTCTTGCCTGATCCCATGTTACGGGGCAGGAAGAGATTCTCCATAGCAAAAGTAATGGCATCCCCAGTGGCTGTACCTCCGCTGAGGTACTGGATGTTCTGCAGGGCTCTCAAGGCGTCATCCTTTTTGGTATAATCACTAAAACCAAACTCCAGTTTCTGGTCATATGTAAACTGCACAGCGCCGATGCGCGAGCCAATGTCGGAAATGTCAAAGTTGCGAGCAATGGAGCTTAGGAGGCTTAGAACTAGTTTGAAGTTTGCATCTCCCACACTGCTGGATCCATCAATGAGGAAGCCCAGATTGACTGAGTTATAGCATGTCTTGCTGCAGAGCAGCTGGTCAACAGAGCAGAGCTTCTGAGCCAGAGGCTTCACAAACTTAGTTGTGCTGAACCAACTCGGTATGTTCATTGTGAAGAAACCGTTGTCTTTGCAGCCTGCCTGTAAGACATGGGTTTATTAACCATCCCCCCCCTTTTCTTTTTTTTTTTTTTTCAAAAAGGCTCTCATAAATTTTTAACAATTTAATCTGGATTATTTGTCTTTGAGAAACCTACCTTCTTCATGAAGTCTTGATCCCTCACCAATCCCATCTCCTCAGGGATAGGTTTGGCCACATTCACTATAAACAAGTTCATTCCAGATTCTCTAGCCATTACCGCTGCCTCCTCCAGGGTGTCAGAGGGCCATCCATCAACAAACGCCACAATAATCCGGGGATGACCTCTCCGTGCTCCAAAATCAGGATTGAAGAAGTTTCGCACAGTGTGGAGTATGGCCTTGCCTGTGCACAGAGGAAAAAATGTTTGATACAAAATAGTTGGTCACATGACTATCATGCATCATGTTGTGTTTAGTGTAAAAACTGCACCTGTATTGGTGTTGCCCCCACTAAAAGCCACCTCTTTAAGGGCAAAAATCACATCCTTCGGCATGCTATAGTTTCCCAGGTAGAATTCGATCCGAGGTGTCTCACTGAAAACATAAAAGTCAACATTTTGCTAATTATTCTTTTGGTACAGATGGATGATATTCGCTCTGAATGAAACAGAAAGACCTGATACACACCCGGCTTGCACCACTCCCACATGTGGTCCATCTGGCCCCACCTTTAGCATTGCTGCTAGTCTACCAATAAAGTTCTTCTGCAGGTTGAAGCGACGATGTCCTATATGATAGCTGCTGTCCAGGATCACAGCTATATCCACGAAACAATCTGAAACGAGGCAAACATTACCTCAAGACAATTCAGTCTGTAAAAAAAAGTCCCTTTACAATTAGACACTTTGACTTGATCTTATTAGTTATAATTAGTTATAATCAGGGGTACCTCTGTTTTCTGTTGGTGGAGGTTTCTTCGGGGTTTTCTTGACAGGTTTCTTTGCTGCAAAAACAAAGACATTGTGTGCACATTAAGTAATAGATTCAGCAGCTCACATGTATTATTCCTGTCTATAATACATGTGAGTCATGTGAAATATACTGTTTGTCATGTGAAAATTCCATGTGATCATTACTTTTTAAAACATTCCAACAAACCCATCTGGTACCAAAAAAAAAGCATTTTTTCGACTTCTTTTGTCTGTTTAAACATTACCTGATCATTACCTGATAATTAGATCAATAAATGCATAAAGGACCATAACCAATTGTGTCTTTATTAAAGTGGACACTGATCGAATATGAGTAACATTTTTATGGCAGTTGCAAATTGGAGCGCGTACCTGTTCCAGTTGCTGGAATATCAGCAGTGACGGTGTGACTGGACACTTCCATAGGGAAGCTGATTGCTCCTTAGAAAAAAGAAAGAAAGAATTCTGAGCATACCTATTAAATAAAAGCCAATGATAGTTTCCGATATTTTCCAGTAATTTAACTGTGACATACAGACAACACAATAATCTGAAGTTGTCTCCTTGAGCATTAGAGAATATTTGAACTTTCTATGATATGTGGCCCTTATGGCTGCCCATATGACTATTGTCATATGGAGAATCTAATTACTTTTTAAAGCTTTTTGCTCAGAGCTCATGTTTTAAACCCAGGTTCTGCTGCATGCACATTTTGTCCTGCTCTATCAAACCCTCTTTAACTTAGCGGATGAGTTAAATCAAGTGTGTTGGGTGCAGGGAAATCACACGACCAGGACTGGGAAAACTGTGGTCCAATAGGGAATAGAACTTAATGAATTAAATATGACTTAAATCAGTTTTTAACATATGAATGACAAGCATAACTGAAGCATGAAGGTACAGCTGTACTACCTGGTGCATTCAAACAGGAAGTAACTTACTGGCTACAGTGAACGATCCACTCCAGCTGGCCAGAGAATTGGTCTGGATGCCATGTGCGAAAGAGCTGAGATAGTGACTCCTGCCCACCACTTTCTGAATCTCCACAGCTCCTCCTGACATACTTATGATCCCACTAAAATGTTTAAAGTGTGGTTAGGAACAAACATTTACAAATAACAACCACTAAAGCTGTTAACTGGGTGTATAAAAATTGCACGACTAGGATTTATAGTGTAAAATTAACTAGATACTCTTCAGATAGTCATCAGAACCAGAACACGAACAATGCTTCTGTAGTTACACAAGTCACACTGACCTGAATAGTGGACATGCACAATCTTGGTGATACATAGGCACTGCATTTATTTTATATGTCATTGATTTAAACATGTTCAAAACTTAAACTGGGTGACATGTTGGTTTAGTGGTTAGCACTTGCACATCCAGGGTCCGGGTTTGATTCTCAACTTGGGGTCTGTGTGCATGGAGTTTGCATATTCACCCTGTGCTTTGATGAGTTTCCTCCTGGTACTCCAGTTTTCTCTCTCAGTCCAAAAACATTAGGATTAGGCTAATTGGCGTTCCCAAATTGCCTGTAGTGTGTAAATGAGTGTGTGTGTGTGTGTGTGTGTATGCATATGTGCCCTGAGATGGATTGGCAGCCCATCCAGGGTGAACCCCGTCTCGGGATAGGCTCCAGGCCCCCACAAACCTATTTAGAGGATAAAGCGGTGTAGATGCGTGACTGAGTGAAAACTTAAACTTTAGATTTTCATTTAACTCGGAGAGTTCCAACAGCTTGTGAATGTGTAAATGCACATGTCCAGAAATGCATATGTCTGTATTTGTTGAGGTGCAAATAAGTATCCCTATGTGTTAAGTCATAACTGTAAACCCATATATACATACAGTGGAGTTTTATATGAAGGCATTGATAAGCTGTGCATGTGATGTAAGGTAGAGGTGTGGACGTGAAGTATTTACTGGCCTGTTCCAAAATAATAATAAATGTAAGATATAAGAATAATAAGACTATTCATATAATAATAATAATAATAATAATAATAATAATAATAATAATAATAGTCTTGTTTTTGCAGGGTTTGTGTTGTGTTTATTCATTGCACGTGTGAGTACCTGTGCAGCGCGGCGCCACAGATGCTGGAGATGGAGGCGTAGATCCCGGAGCCGTACACTGAGGGCTTCAACTGCGTGCAGTTTGCGGGACACAGCAGGAGCGCGCGCGAGTCCGGGCTGTCCGGCAAGTCCGCCGCGCGCGTGATGCATCCTATGGGCACTGCAACTGGGGCGCCACAAAAACACAGTTTACATTCAAATCAAAGTGACTGCACAACTAAAAAAAATACCCAATATGTGTCATATTGAAATCACATCGTTCTAGTAGCCTAATTATTATTATTCATTATGTATATTATTCATTTCAAACTGAAAATGAAAAGCATATGCGCATGAATATACTGTAGAAGGAGAAGTAAAAACAACCCACCTAAATCAGCTCCAAAGCTGCTGGGCGTCAAGCACAGAAAGCCTACGTCAAAAAGAAAAAAGAAAAAAAAAAAAGGTAAGACAAATAAATAAATGAGGGAAAATTGTTGAAATAATAATAATAATAATAATAATAATAATAATAATAATACATGCATGCATAGCAAAACGAAGTTTAATAAAGTCATACAAATCCTATTTATAAACATAATTATAATTAATACCAAGCTTACCTAGAACATAAAGCAATGCTGACATAGTTACTGAAGACATCTGCAAAGACACAAGAAGAGATTTGTCACATTATATCAGTCAGACAGCTATAAGAAAAAAGAAGCACTTTATATTGTATTGCAGTAAATCAGATCAAATTAATTTAACAACACAGTTATTCCTGGTAGAATTACATGTGGAAAGTCTTAAATAAAATTTTCACAAGTACAATTTATAACTAGACTGTAGCATTTGAACTGACACTAGGATTAGATGTTACAGGAAAAGCTTAATTCCCAGACACATCCATAACTACTGGCTTGTTTAGAAGTGCATGCTTCACTTAATCCCACAGAGGAGAAGGAATGAGCACAAATTGTGATGTACAAATATTTCATGTTAAAATGGATGAAATAGACAAACCTTAAGTTGAAACCAAAGTCAGCTCACAGGTAGTATTTAGGAAGGTGTTACTTTGGGCTTCCAGTCTCAGAAACTTTAGTATGGGAAAAAAAAAAATCCTTTGTGGATGATATTCCTGCAGTGTCTGAAATTTCAGGGTCCCTTAAGTCCCTTAAATAATGTCTCCGAAAGCCTTAGTGATTTCATAGTGATGTCACAAGAGGCGGACCATCCAGTGTAAAGTTCAGCACTATAGCGTAGGCTGGGCCTTTTTTTAACTTTTGGAATTTGACACAAGTGAGAGATCAGAGTTAAGATCATATAATCAGTGCAAACTTCTTCTGAACTGAGTTTGGTAACAAAAAGGTTCTCATAGTTACCTTAAAAATATTGGATTTTGTCAATATTTGTATTTCAACAATTGTTTTATTACACTTAATTAATATTACCTTTGGAAAAAAGGACTCTTAGGCTCTCCAGGGTTTATGTAATGTCTGGAAAGGACCTGGATGTCTATCTGTTTTAACGATTCTTAAAAAGAATGCTACAGTTCACAAACATGTTATATAATGATACCCAAGTCAGCAGGCAGTCTTTTACAAAGGGTCAGGGGTGTTAATCATGTTCCTCTAAATAAAGAACCATGGAAGAGATTTTGAACAGCGAACATGGAAGGCAGCCAGACCTGCGTTCAGTGCAGATGGATCAAAGCTTATTCTTGTTGTTATCCTTGCAGAGAAAACAAAAAAACCTTGCTGACAGACCAAAAACCAAACGGATTGATCCTTAAAATAAAATAATGCTGTAATGTCTCTCCCTCTCTCTGTCTCTCTCATTGATGAACATAAATGGTTTAAAATTCATTTTCTAACCCTTTTATTATAACAAAAAGTAACTTTTTTCCCTTTGATTTCAGTTTCATATGAGAAGGATGTATTACACATTCATAGGCATTTATGGGGGACTTTTGAATCCCCCATATCTTTGCAGCCTCTCTATGAAGGTCAAATCTAGAAGCATATATACTTTTTTGAATGTCTCTGGGAAAAAGCTGAACGTTTTAATGTTCAAACGTGAAACCAAGTTTTCCTTACACAAGGAGGTTTCTATGAGAGTCATTTTTACACAATAAAGGGTTCATTTTCCAAAATAAATAAATAAATAAATAAATAAATAAATAATGAAAAGTCAAACCGGAATAGTGTTTGTTTTCAGACTAAAAAGACTAGTCCACAATTTTTTCTTTTTTTATCTACAGATTTTACATCAACAGAGAATACAGTTAGAATTTTAGGTTAAGATTCAAAGCAATAATTTTGGTTTTATATATTTAACCTCTTATTAAGTGGCCATGTATAACTGAACTGTAGTCCCGGCAATGTTGTTAAATGATCTACACCGTCTGCAGAAATGATGGGCTGCTGTTTACCATGGCATCTCCGAACGTACTGGCATGTCCGGATTAAGTGTAGTGAGAGAGTGTGCCTGGGAATATGGTTGTGTGACAACGTGCTTATTCACAGTGATAGATGAAGACCTCTCAATGAACGATACTCAATCCATTTTTCATGGCCTGAATAGAACAAGTGTTTATTGTAATGAATGGGAACTTAATGAATGTAAAGACTATTCTGCAGATTGCTCAGCCCTTCACAATGTGTGGTAGAGTGGGATTCTATTCAAACTCAATAATTCTTTGTTAGAGATTTCTGTGCTTACTGAAATGGGCATACTTAAGGAAATATTTATACTTCCTTATTAAAAACGTTTTTTAACAGTTTAAATCATCAGTTTAAGTCACTGGAAATTATTGAAAATAATAATTTGTGTAAACATTTATTTAAATCAAATTGAATTATTTTTATATGCAATAATCATCCAAAAGTTAAAGTAACAGCGAAAGTCTATAAAATAGTGAAATTTGTGATTAAATTACATGCAGAATGTAGTTCCAGGTAAGGTTTTTTAGTGCTCAGTGAAGCAAACGAAGATTTGAAGAAATGCTCTGGAAGACAAAGCCTGTGATCAGATGAGTGTGTGGGTTTAAGGTGATACACATCACTTTCTGCATAAGCAAAAGCTGCTGCTCTGTCACGTGCTACACCATGTGAGGCTTTGTGGGAGAGCCACTGCTTTATACAAAGGAATTCATGAAGTACCAATTTATTTCATATAAATGCTATGAGCTGTCCAATACCTTGAAGGATGTCTCATTTAGGCAACCATTTTCACCCAAGCAAATATTAGCTCTGGATAATATAATATACACTGGAGCCCAGGTTTGTCTGCAAGGATTTTCTCAAAATAATAATAATAATAATAATATAAAGTAATTATAGTGCTACAAAATTCTCAAATCTCTGTGGTCAGACGGCATTGCTAAATCTCTATCAGCAAATCTCTATCAGCATGGTTTAAACAGACCCAGCTGCAAAGCAAATCACAGGTTTATATTAACATACGTTAAAAAAAGGTACTATGGTAATATGGAGTTGTGTGCCAGATGCAGATAAACAGATTTTAAAAATATATATCGATTTCCAGGCGGCAGGTTTGGTTAGCACCTGTATACATTGTTGTGAGACGTAGGGCACGAGGCGGGGTACCCCCTAGACGGGATCCCAATCAGGGAGAACATGCAAACTTCGTGCACACAGACCCTAGGCAGGAATTGAACCCGGATCCTGGAAGGTGACAATGCTGCCGACTGAGACCACAGTGACACTACTGCAAATAATCACATGATTTATGGCCAAAGCTGTTTCTGACTTTATCTTAAATTAACATATTGTGCCTGCAAAAAAAAAAAGATGAAGCTAAGTTTGTAAAACGTACGAGTTTCTTCTTTTAACTTAGTTACTTTGAACTTTTCAGTAACTTTTTGTGGTTATCAATGCTTCTGTAGCAAAGAAGTACTAAAAGTAACAAAATTAGAAATAAAGTATGTGGACCTCTAACCATCACATCCCAAAAAAGTGCATCTCGGACAGTGTATCTCTTCCCCTTAATGCCATAGGAGGGTCCACTCCCTATTTTGGACTGTTTAGATTTGTGCTGGTTAATGCCCGGGTATTAGTGGAATAGTCCATAATTGTATCTGTGTAGTCCATAATTTATCAACAAATTCAACATACAACATCACATACACCGTCATACACAGTATGATATGATGTGAAATGCTTATACGACTGCTGATGACCTCAACATTTTAAAAAGAAAAAAGAATAACATACCAACCTTGGCAACTCATGTGTCCTTAGACCTCAGTAAGGCATTATCATCTGGAACATCCTGCATTTAGGGTCCTTAAGAATTTACGAATTTGAATGCTGACTGATAGTTAGACTCGTGCAGACTATTTAACCAGCCGCTCTTGTCTGTGTTTGTTCCATGTCTGTGAAAACCTTGTAAAAGGTTACTTGGCCACTAAAAATATGATCAATGTATGTGAATATCATCTGGTCTACAACACTCATTTTTCTATTTTTATTGTTAACTCTTTTGAGTTGATGTGTTTGCAGTCGTGTGGACTATTGGAGAAGAAGAACATAATCTTCCACCTTTTTTTTATTTCTTCTCATTATTCACATCATGCATTTTGTCACTGGCCCTCATATGCTTGCCTCTATTTCCAGTACTAACTCCATACAGTAGGAAAGATGAAGCTGCACATCTCCAGGTTGTGCTACCAGTGGCATTTGTGAGGAAGTGCTTTAAGCTGCACTGGGCCTCAGGCAACAAAAACAGAGCCTAGAGATCCTTCCGGAACTTGGAGCACATGCCAATATAAATGAAAGGATTGTGGAAACGTGCTGACTTAGCAAAGAGGCTAGCCAGGATATCATTGAGTGGGTGTACTTGGTAGCCCCAGGCAGACCACGAGAAGAGGACAGTATGGGGACTAGCCCAAGAGGACGTCTACCACAAATGTGGGTACACGTGTGTCCATGAGAAAATGCATTTATTGGAGAATCCAGCTCAACCTGATCATTTTACCTGTGTTAGCCTCATCCATTTGCGCTTCTTGTGACTATAACTGAACTGTGTTTGTGGGACACATGCATGATCGCTGTTTTCTTCTTTATTGGCACAAAGAAGAAAACACCTGGTTTTGATAAGTTTCACATGACCATATCGGTGCACTGCATATGGAAACGTTACCCTGTCTGCAGGACTACATGTGTCTGACTAAAACTTATATCTCTATCTATCTATCTATTAAGAATATTATAAATCAGCATTTATTTTTTGCTAAAACAAGCAAAAAAGTTGTTTAAGAATAGTCCATACCAGGTAACTGGCCCAGAACAAGAGAGGTGCTTCTGTCCAGAACAAGGAGACAATGAGTATGATTAAGCCTAGTTGCTTTCTGCTGGTGCTTTCTGATGTGATGAGCTGAAAAACCATACCCTTGTGTCAGCATTTTTCTTTGTAGCACATGCTGATTTATCTAACATTTGTACAGCCAAATAAGATCTTATCTTCTAACATAAGATTCAAAAACATATTCACCAATTTATCATAGACTTAGCACATGCAAAGATTTTCAAGTTGAGATTAATTAATGCCAAACCGTTAATAATAAAAAAAAAAAAAAAAAGTAGGTTTGAATATGAAGATCAGGCAGGAACGGATAACTGCTAGTAGAAGCAGGGCAAGGAGTGATGGGAAAGACGGCAGATAAATGTGGTGGACCCATGTAAAGGGTGAGGCAAAGTAAAAGTGCAGGGCTAGAGCTTTAGTGCAACTTAAGCAGTTGGTCTAAATGATGGAACTCTGGGCTGGAGATACCATGCTGAGTTCGGTATAATTTGATGATACTGATGAGGCCGAATAACAGGGGCAAGAATCCATCCCTCTGCTCATCTCGCACAATATCTTATACAGCAAAAAATTACAGACATGCAGTAATTGCTCTAACACATGTCATCGCAAGTCTCCTGAGGAGCAAGCCAACAATATTATTAAAAAAAGAAAGAAAACGGGATTAATGTTTCATGCCTACGGTATCTGCTTGAACACACTCATTAGATACAGTTGCTCTCCACCATCTCACACTATAACATCAACTTTCAAATCAAAGAAACACTTCAAAATTATGACATGTGTACAAATATTGTTATTTAATGGTGCTTAAAGAGAGGTAATGTCATTTAGCATAAATATAACATTTAATCTGGCTACAGTTTGGCAATTTATACACAGCAAAATCCTTAGTCTTACATGTCTTACGAGTTACATGTTCGCTCCTGAGTTGCCAGTGATCCAGACCCCTCTGCCCTCTGGASCCGTCTAACCCGTCCTGGAGTCCTGCTTCTGGTTGGAGATCTCGTCGCGTGGATGCTCCGTGTGGTCTGCCTGGATTCGTATGGTGGCTGGGGATGGTTTCCATTAAGACTGTCCTATCATCGATTGATGCTCTGGGGACCTGTGACATCAGTTGTTCGATAGCTCAGGACTGGAATCCCCTACAGTCTACCTGAGCCTCCAGGAACAAACTGGACTCCTTTTAATTTTAATTTTAACACATCTCCTGTTACACTGAACTTCCAGTACACATTATTATGCTGATCAATCCCTGCTATCCGTTGTCACCCAGATGAGGATGGGTTCCCTGTTGAGTCTGGTTCCTCTCAAGGTTTCTTCCTATTACCATCTCAGGGAGTTTTTCCTTGCCACCGTCGCCCTCGGCTTGCTCATCAGGGACAATCTGATCATTTTGATTCACACACATTGCATAAAAACTTACTTCTTTTTATTGTGTAAAGCTGCTTTGCGACAATGTCAATTGTTAAAAGCGCTATACAAATAAAATTGACTTGACTTGACTTAGTCTTGTATTAACACCCACAGTGTTGATTTAACACTTTCACATTTGTGACCATTAGGTCATATATAAACACTTGGGGTGTTAAATCAACACTGGGAAGTTTGCAGTGTACTTACTATTGTTTCATATTTTTTGTACTGGTTAATTAATAATTGGGCAAAGGTTTGAAAGACCCATGTTTGAATTTTCAATATTTATAATTGTCTAATATCAGTGATTGGCAAATCCAACACTGAACCAGTTTCATGAAACTTAGCAAGCAGTTTGCTAACTGTAGCATGGGAGATGGGTGGTCTCGTAGGGGGTCTTGCATTGAAATCTGCTGCAATGACCCGGTTACTGCGTTCACCAGATATCAACACAATTTCGATCCGCTCATCACGTGTTAACCTCTTCGACATGTCAATGGCTGTGAACAAAGAGAAACTTGTAAATAACTCATGAA